>SJJU01071494.1:0-38773 GCA_012932125.1 Conopomorpha cramerella | reverse complement strand
AATGTATAAATCCCTCTTCTAATAATTATAAGATATTATGTTTGTAATTATTCATAATTTTAAGTATAGGCAACCAGTACTCTTTGTTTTGTTCTCTGTGTTAACCAAAATGCAATGCCCTGACAGGGTCCATGTAATGTGAATGTGATACATTATTTTAATAGTGTAAGTTTATGTTACATGAAGCAAATAAATAAATAAATAACAGAAATAACTCAAGACAAAAAACAAACTAACTGCTAAACTAAATGACGTTCGAATAAAACAAAAAAAGACAACGTATAAAAAAAGCAGGCAGTAAAGAGTGAGAACAAATATCTTCTGTCCCTTACGCGTTATCAGCGAAATCTGATCCAAACTGTCAAATTAGTAGAAAAGTAGACCAGTGATCCAGAAGTACATCATTTTCTGTATATTTTAGTGAGAAAGAGACAGTCTGAAGGTTGGAAGTCTAGTTGTGTTTGGTCTGAGAGAAATAGGGAGGACGACCTGTCAGATAAACGTCATGGTAATTTCCGTATTATAACAGTTGTTTTTTCTTAATTTCCCAGACACACGTCGATCACGCGTCGTTTCTGCCGCGGCAGGCGTTCGCGGGACGACAACGAGCTCTACAGGTCCAACAGCTTCAAATTCGAGAGGTTCACCAGGGACCCACCCATCGACGATTCACAGGTATGAGATGGTTTATTAAGTGTTTTTGCCTCTGTGCTCTATGCAATGTTCCTAGGGCGATATAGAAAGCAGGAATATAGTATAGGTAACTATGTTCGGTAGGTTTTTTGATAAAAAATATTGTCTCCGCTGAAATATTTTTTCTACAATGTGCGCGTATCGGCTCTGGTTAGGCACCGGCTTTCCTTCTGTTTACACTCTTACGGGGAAGGAAAACCCGTACATATAACATTATTGTGTGTGAATCCTTATAACGACGTTAAGCGCACCCTTTGTCACATAAAACCAACTATACTTTGAAACAAGGGATTAAGGTAGTAGTTGAAAATACGTATTATTATAGTACATGTTATAGATTGGTCTTAATAATATTTATTTTGCCAAAGTTTGTGTCATTACGTGCGGAAATTATAGGTTTTATGCCTACGTACTTTTTTACCTAATTAACGTTGGTATTTTGAAAAAACTGGCTGAATTATCTAGATCAGAAAAAAATCTAGACTAAACCAGGCAGAACCGTCCCACGGGAACGAAATATACCTACGGTATAAACCGCAGAGCACATCTAGAAGAATGTAAAATCTTTGAACTCTTTGATATCAAAATCCTATGAGCCTAACTACATACTTGTACCAAGGTAGTATGCAGACCTATATCTAGACCTTTCTAGACTTTTCCATATCCTAGACGCCTACAAGCAGCCAGACCGTTAAATGGAATTTATAAGGACACCGTGTTCGAAGCGGCACTTGTGGCGTGAAAGGCTCCCCCTCTTATCTAGATGAGCCATCTCGCCCACAAAGGATCGGCTATGGAGGTCGGACGTCGGGGATTCGCAAACTCCGACCTCTTTTTAAGAGGAAAGAAAAGAGGTGGAACGCCAATCGAACGCATGTTTGTGGCATAAGATGTGTAAATTATGGTTTATAGGCAGAAGCGATGGACCAATAATCTCTAGAATCTTTGTCACATATGTCATGTTCGATAGCTAAATTATTTATTGTGGACTGGTTCTGAATTTCTTTGGAAAGATGGTCTCCGTCAGTATTTTACATATTGAAGAGTATTTGTTTACTAATATAAAGAAAATCTGAGTCATCATTTCTATGCGTTCTATGCGTACGCATAGAAATAGTCCTATAGTTGTACTGGGAAAGAAGGAATGTTAAAAAAAATCGCACATTTTCTACAAGATGTATAAACCGTAGCGGCAAAAAACTAAGACCTGAATTCTGTAAAAAAAATCAGTACTCAAGTGTCGCTTGAGCATTGCAGGCCTGGTCTCTTTTACACAAGCACGATTAGTGTGTGATGAACGATACTCGAGTAAATATCTGTGCAGGAGGGGAGTTTCAGCATAGGGGTCTAAGTTGTCATCAGCTTCTATGATAAGAAAGAAATGTGGCTAACTGCTTATTTTTTCTAGAATTAAAGGGTTAAATCAGACGTGCTCTTTTAGTAGGTAAATTTCCACATTTATCCAAGTGCATATGTATTTTTCATGCCATTCGTATGCAGTATTACTCACTATGTTTTCCATTACTGTAAGAGTATGTACCTACTCTGTAATGACTACCTACTAACAACTAAAACATTACCTATTTCCAGTGATAAATGTCCTATGAATAAAACTAAAGAGTTTCAACTTTGGACCATAGCTGCTCCAATGTTATACTTAGGTGGTTTCTCATTCATTATACATTCACCTGCAATTCCTTACGGAGTAGGAGCGTTTTCAGTCTAAGTGCTTGTAGACTGATCGGGCGACTCGGCACGACTTAAGGGGAAGGGTGGGGGGGTGTCACTCAACCCCTTAGGCGTTTGTATTCATTAAATAAGTATGAACATCTTATAAATACATATCATAGCTCATTTTCATGTAAGTAGGTATGTGTGTAAAACACAAATTCCACTCACTCATTCCTCATCGCTTAGCTGAAGGCCTAGCTACTTCTTCGCTGTTCTACTTTTAGTAAGATGAGGTAGAGTATCATAGTGATGAATCCCGCAAGGTGTGTGAACCCTATAACGGCGGTGGGCTCACCCATTTGGTGAACCGTGTGCATTTGCTTAGCAATTGCCTCTGCCTACCCCGCTTTGTATGTAAAGTGTATTTTATGTAGAGTTCCGTTTAGAAAGAAAGAAGCTTTTGCAAAATACTTACTAGGACATATTACATACTGTACATAAGTTTGTTGAAATAAGTATGTGTTCTGATAGTAAAATGGGTGCATTTACGGTGCATCTCCTAATTAAATACTTATTTACTTGTACAGAACTAGATGTAGAGACACCGGCAACCGTTGTTTTGCCAATATACATTATTAACAGTGTTTCCCTGCTGATAAAATTACTATTTATTAAAGAAAGCGCATCAATATCTGTTGCATTGTTTAAAAAAATCTAAGAATACATATGTATAATAATAAACAAATACATATGTATGGTATGTATTGATGATTATGACGGACCCGTTGTGGTCAACGTGTCTGCCTCTATTACGTAGGGTCGTGGGTTCAATTCCTACCGCTGACAGGTACTTAGGTGATGAGCTTTTAAGTACTTGTTGAATGTATTTAAGTATGTATAAAAAGAAAAGGAAAAAAGTATGTATGATTCGTTGTCTGATTTCCATACCACAAGTGCTTTAGCTACTTAACATGGGATGTAGGCAATGTGTGTGTGTTGTTGTAAAATATTTATAGGCAAATTATGTTCCCTTTTAAGTCGACTGTCTACTGTTCCTGCACAACTTACCGAGTCGATTTTAGCGTTATAAACGTAGCAACGATGAAACTGCATACTCGTCATCAGGAATAGAGTTCATTTCAGTACAATAAAACATAGGTTATTTTTTTGTAGGTAATACTTAACTTTACGTAGTATAAAACAAAGACGCCTCCCGCTGTCTGTGTCTATGTATCAGATCTTTAAAACTACGCAACAGATTAACAAACTTGCGGGAGTCTGTGTTTCCTGCGCAGTACAGTCTAAAGGTCTTCAAGTCGCGGGTGAATAGGTACCTAATGAACAAGTGAGCTCCATCGTAGACCACAGCACTGCTTAACATCAGGCAGGATGGTGGTCAAAGGCTTGTTCACTGTGTTAAAAAAAAAAAATTTTTTTTTAAAATAGATAGTAACATTATATTAGAAAAAAAATCTTTTATTATAATTACTATCTGACCTGACAAACAATGTTTTAACAATATACATTATTAACAGTGTTTCCCTAGTATTATATGCATGTATTATACAAATAAAGCTTCCTCAAGAACCACTATAACTATTGAAAAAAACAAAATTTATAGAGTTCGGCTTAAAAAGGGTTTCCAAGTCACTCTCTATAAGTAATGGCAAATCTATTATATCCTGGTTCTATCAAGTCCAGAAATTCTGGCATCTATCTTTGGCTCAACTTCTAGAACAGTAGCTAAGTTTATTTTGATTTAGAATAGAAAAGAGTTTTGACACTTTGTAAATTTTGGCTAGTTAGCGAAATGCTATTTCTCTTAAAATAAACCCACTTTGTAGAAAACGAATTACTACGGCGGTACCTATGCTATAACTGAACAACTTGTATTGTATACAGCCTGCTGACAATTATAAAATATTAATATGTCTACTTAATCCTTGGTGTATACCTCCTAGGGATGCGCAAATTGTTTCGCCGCTACTAACGCCATCTGTGTTTATTGCGCTCAACTTTGTGTATGTGGAGCTTCAACAAAATAGGAAAACTACAGTGTTGCTTCTCACTGTATCTTATAGGTGGCGCTCGGCGCAAACAAGTTATTTGCTAGTTTCCCAATAGATGGCGCTGTACATAAATTAGCATGCATGTTGAAAGTACAAAAATAACCAATTTTAAATATTTAACTATTTTTAAATATTGAAGATGTTCTTAATTCCCTTTGGTACCATTTGGTTCAGATCCGACAATGGCATCCATGACAAGTCGGTTCATTTTTCTTTAAAGTTATTATGAAAATAATCTTTAGGAAACTATGTTTTCTCACTTGGAATAAAACAGAAAGACACAATCGCTGTTTTACTTCTTATACACAATTTACGAACTGAACCGAACTGTACTACGTTCAGTTCAACATCTAAATTCGTGAAAAAAAAAATAACACAGGGAAATAACCCAGCTATTTAAAAAAAACCGAACGTTTAACATTCCGCAATCCTTGATTTTAACTTTGATACTCAGTAGTTAAAATTACTGTCATTAAAAAGTAATTCGACAGTGACTCTTTATGACTGTCTAATTAAGTCACTGTTAAGTATGTTTTCATTGAAATTATCTTGCATTTTACGAGCTTTGATAATGCCTAATAAATCATGTTATCTCGGAGACCAGTGCGGTTCGCCATCAACATACTAATGTGTACGCCAGATGTTCTCCCCACGCCGACGATGCGTCTTATGAAAGTCTGGGGTAGGTACCTACAGTCCGCCAATATAATTGAAAATGAAGAATCTGGTATACCACCTTAAGGTTGAAAGTCATATGAATGGCATTAGACACTAAGGTTATTTTTTTTACTTGTGACAATATAACAAACCTTGAAGCCTTTGCTCAGCAATGGAAAACTAAAACTAGGTAATTAAAAAAAATATATATGAAATCTACTACCTTACTTAACCTTTATTAGTTGTACCCGGCATCAGTATGACACGCAATTTATCCCGTTCTTGTGGCATTTTATTTTCAAAAACCAACGGGGAATTTTCAAGTTTGACAAAAGAAGAAGTTATGGTGCTAGTTTTGTTATAGATAAATGTCAACGAAATGACTGATTTCAAGCAATATTGAAGGTAGTAGGTAGGTATTGTTTGCATGTTACAGGGGTCTAAAGTTTAAATAACTTTCCCACATAGTAAAAAAGGTACTAAAATATACCTTACAGATTTTTTTTTAATTTCGATTTTTTTGGAATTTGAAGATTCCCCATTGTGTCTTATTTTCGTGGAAAATGCTCCATACAAGCGTAAACAATGCGCCTAAAACAAATCAAGGGAGATATACACAAGAGACAAGAAATCGTATAAAATATTTAGCACTCATTCGCCCTTTGTGAGTAACTCGACCAAAACACACCAACTATATTTTCGAAAATAATAGAACCAACAAAACGGAACAAATTCGACTTACAAAAACTATCTAGTGTATTAGAATGGTGGTCCAACTTTTCTACTTACGTTATTAGAAAACTTCGAGGATGAAAAACTGTTATGAATAAATGTAGAGACAGCGACATCTGTTTCATGTGTGAGTAATCTTTCGCTCTACATTTTGTTATTTTCATATTTACTGCAGAACTTTTGCTTCTGTTTGGTCTATGTCCTGAGGGCATATTTTTTACGTTGTGTAACGTATACGACGTTAGATAAGTGGTAAGATTCAATTAGGACTCTATTCTTCGTATAACATTTTTAAAACTATTTTGGCGATGTTGTACGGAGAACAAAATCCGGAGTAGTTTTTAGGACCTTAGGTGACACATTTCCTATAGTAGTGGTGATTTGGTGATATTTATAAATAATCTTGATAATTTTTAACTATAATAAGACCAGTTTAACTTTAGCTTAACTTCGTCGTTCTTTCACCGTACTCCAACAACACAAGCAAGTGTAAGGGCTAACTGGCTCCTACAGATGGATACTATCTTACAGATTGCATATTCCATAACCTTCTAACTTTCTTCTGTAGTTCCTTATTCAGTTTATTTAGTATCGGAGATAGATGGTGGTCAAACGCTTGTTCACTGTGATAAAAAAAAAACATGCTCAGCATATCGCACAATAATTCCTTTCGTACCCCCAATGCCGCCGAAATTTACCGTGTTAAGCAGATATTTTAAATACTCAATCAATATTTAGATATTATATGCAGATATAGTTAGCAACGGCATGTACCGACAATATAATTGGAAATGGCGGTAGTCTGGATTAATTTTCCGGCAATTAATCAGTGATCACATCAACTTCGGACTCCCTCATTCAGGGGCTTCTACTCACAGACTGGTTTTAATCAAGAACTCTACGAAAATATGTACCTAGCTTTATAATTTTATACTAGCTAGAAACAATAACCGCTTTACCAATAAAGTAAATAGTCCCTTTTTGTTTAAAGTTATTGTAATCTTCACGTTTTCTAAAGACAGAAAGTGACAGAAACCAAGTGTAAGTTTGACTCAGTAACATTGCCAGTTACTTCTTGATCTTTTTCGTTTCGGAAAAGAACTTACTAACCTAACAGTGTGAGCAATATTAGACATTTTTAACAGTTCAGTAGTATGTAAAATTTCAGCAAAATTGACTGTAACCACATTTATCTACCAATATTAACGGAGTCCTTTTCCACGGACAGTTGTTAGTACGTACCTTTATGTATGTATTTATGTTGCATGTATGAATTTACCTGCTATCTTCCTACTTACTCAATACTTAGTCGTCATTGCGACAAAAGTTCCATTGTGCTAAACACTGTCACCGAAAGTGTTAGTAAACAAAATTTTTTATGTTCTTGTTGAGTTGGCTACCTTGTTTAGGTATTCTGTACCTTATTTAGTAACATGATAAGTAAACAACTAAATACTTGTTTCATTTTATCAATAAGATGATGCTATGCTGGATAATAACGAATATTTTCCCACGCGTTACATTTAACAATGTTATATTCGACTTTTATTTACAAAACCAACGAGCTCCTAACCTCTTCTTCGGGTTGAAATGTATGAATTTTAAAGAGCTTACAACAATAGACACGTTTGCCATCTACACATTGTCAGAAATAAAATCCACACAAGAAGCTTTATACGTGCTCATACGTGTTGAGATGATATCAAAAATTCTAAATATAATCGCATTGTGCTTTGTGAGAAAACTGGTTTTCGTTTCTGCTAAGCAAATGTCTGAGAACGTTTTATTTCTATGTAATGCATTTACACAACGTTGTTTCATGTGGACTAACTCTGTTTGTGACATTTAATGTTCAATCTTAGCTTTATTTATCATTGTTTAAAAAACCGTGATAAAAATACACTTCAATTCACGCCCTTTAATTTAAAAGCAGGGTAGGCAGAGGCACTTGCTCAGCAAATGCCCACGGTTGACCAAGCGTATTTAACTCAACGTGACAGGTAGTAGGCCCATTGCCGTTACAGGGTTCACCCACCTTGGGTTGCGCGGGTTTCATCACGATGTTTTCCTTCACCGTACAAGCGTTACGTTGCGTACATAGGCTCTGAAAAAGAGTCCCATTGGTACACCTTCAGTAGCGGGACTCGAACCCGCGACCTCCGGATTTCAAGTCGAATATCCGACCAACTGGACCACAGACGCTGTAAAAAATAGTCAGTAATATACTGGCTTTTATACCTACACAAGTCACTATTACTATATACATATGTGTATATATATATATATATATATACAAAAATCTATCCCTTTCATGTCTGCTTAATAATAAATATTCTCGGTATTTTCGATCAGCATCACACATCGTGCTTTCATCAAAGCACCCACCTCAATGTAAAACGGAAAGTCTGAATGAAAACCAATACAAACAGGGGGTCTTTCAATCCCCGCACAATATGACAGGACAAAACAAAAAATATATCGAGGCTTAAGCTACCACTGATACTGGAGCTATACTTTTAACGTTCTTTTACGAGAGTGCTATGCTGCAGAAATGTCAAACTGCATAGCTTCACTTGCTATGGACCTTTCTTCGCCTTGCAAAACTACTAACATTATAAATAGACCCACAACTCAAGGCATTTCCTAAACAAGTAGAGTCTAAAAGATTTCAGTCGTACATTGATCACTAGCCACGGGAGAATAGGGAAGTGCGATGGCGTTCAGTGAAAATCAGTCAATTCTTTTTGCACCAGACAGTCACTTTGAACACGACTCTAGCTCTGGTCGCATTAAAATTTACATATTTCCTGGTCGCAGAATTTCCTTTGATGTCCCTTTTCGGTGCGGTTTTGTGTTACCGACCTCCCTCCGTATTATTTTGTTTGTTTGTAATATAATAGTATTGCCAATACTTAGCCATGGACACGGTGACGTAAACAGTTTTGAAAATGTTGTGAACTAATTGACAATGTAAAATGAGGTGATATTGGCTCACAATAACATTAAACATTTTTGAAACGTGTTTTCTGAGTAGAAGACTTATGATACGCTTTGTCTTTGATCTTTTCAAAGTCTCGAAATCTTCATTTTCGAATGTAAACTCCGTATCGTTAATTCTTAATTTTGTTCGAAAGTTGAAATTATTTACAAAAACAAATGCATGGAAATAACCCACACTCTATGAATCATAGGAACCATTAAATCGTACCCCCATGGTAGTGAGTCAATGGGAAATACTATTACTTATTTGAATTGCAAACAAATATCACAACATAGCAACATTATAGACATATTCATTTTTCTGGAGGTCATGTATGAAAAGATCTATGAATGTAGATGAAGCCAAAGGGGTATGTCAGGACTAAGGCAAATGGAGATCTATAGTCTGTACCTACCCCTCTGGGAGACAGGCGTGAAGTGAATGTACTCATTTTTAAAAGTTATATCTACAGTTAAGAAAAACAAGATCGTATTTATCGAGTTGCCGCAATTATTTCAATTGACAAAATCTTAACAGAAATCTTAATAATATTTTTCAGGTTCTGAAATAGTAAATTTCTTTGTATAGAATTAGAACTATGTAGCATAATGAGAAATTTTCTAAAAAAAATATTTTGTTTAAAATAGCAGAAACGAAAGAGATGCAGCTACGTCTTCGTCTCGCCCCTTTGTGTGTGTTTTTTAAAAGAAACCTCCTAATTCAATACATTAGCATTACGTAAACAAAAATTCGTCGTGTTTTACTACTTGATTGTTAGTAAAATAACGTAGCGCACGTCGTATGATCACTAAGTAAGTACAGATCACAAGGAGTCTCTCAAATGAGGTTTGCTTCGGATGTAATTTGCGACGCGACAGTCTCGGGGCGAGGCGTCGACGCAATCAGGCGCGTATACTGTTTATTAGAGTAACGTACCTTCTCGTAGTTATTATGGCGTCTTTACCCATTGTAGCCAGACTTCCTCGTGTAAGAATATTACTATTCAAATATATAGGTACGAAAATTAAGGCTTTATCTGCTACGTACGGTTGACCTGTGTCACCAAAACATCAACAGGGTGGAGTTTGGTATATAGTGACAAATAAAAATTAACCTTAGTGCCTAAAGAAAATTAATATGACTTTCAACCGTAGGATGGACCAGATTATTGGTCGACTGTTTATATTTATATCAGGCAAATGTAGTGTTATCATCAAGGGTTGTAAAATGAAAGTTTGCCGCCAAATTGAAATCAAGTTTGACTGTGACTTAACTGTTTGCGTCAAGTGTGTTTAAAATGAAATTTGACTATTTTTCGATCCTTGGTTAATCAAGAATGTAGTAGGAGAAGAGCAAATTTTGTGTAGTTCTTCCCGAAGCTTTGGCTGAGGACCATTATACAAATTTATCTTACGATCTTTTTAAAAACTAAGTATAACCCAGAAGAAGGAAGGCACAATTTCTAGGAACAAACATTATTAAACAACACTGTAGACACTAGACGCTGTAATGAATGAAAACATAATTTTATTAAATTATTGGTGCCGGGTGCAGCCAATGCTCCCCTCGAATCTAAAAGGGGCCTTTTTAGACAACAGCTTAGTGTTGGAATTATTTTGAACTTGGGAAACAAATACACACATCAAAAGTGTCTAGGGATCAAGTACATTTTAGAAGATTGCAATCAAGAATATATTTTACAAAAACTGAATTCTTTCTTGAATATCTCTATTGAATAAATTCAAAATGTGGTGATAAGTCATTGATACAGTCATGGGGAATTAGGTAGGAGACGAATCCAGAAGATTAGATATAAGATAGCTAAAAATGTTCTTGATCCCTAGACACTTTTTATGTGTGTATGTGTGTATAATTATGCATTTTTGTGTTAGCGACAATCGGATGCAGTGTGTGTTAAAGTAACTTGTACTGTATTCATTTCTGTATTGTATTACAGTTATTATGTCATTTTGGCGATCTGTTATACACCCACACAAACGAGTAAGGATTATGTCTCCTTATTATTCATATGAGAGCACACATTTACATGTTAATGAAATCGCTTAGAGAGTTATCAGTAAGTTTTTTATCATTTGTTTCAAACAGATGTCAGACCTAATCATCGTAACCTCACCGTTGCAGTAATATTATTATTTTCCTTTGTTCCAACAACTGTTCCGAATATTAAGTAAGATTTTTTTCCTTTTAATTAGGTACTTGTTTAAAAAGAAGCAAAGCTCATTTGAATACCACCAACATTTTGTTTGTATTTTTACTCATTTATAATTTGGGGCGGAGGTATTACGCAGTTGAACTTTGGAAGTGTGCTTAAAATATTTAATTTATGGACGCCTTCGCGAATGTCGGGTTGAGAACAAAACACGGAAACATTTCGCTAAAGTCAACTGAACATCTTGTTTGGGTAACACGATTTACAATTAAATGTAAAAATGCGATAAAATTCGTACATAATTTTGCTCGAATTCACCAGTAAATAGTATAGCATGTTTTTGTCAGCTTAAATTATTTGAAGTACAACAAGCTAGAGAGAAAACTCATGACAGTATTTTTACTGCCGTAGGAGATATTGTGCCACGTTATTTCACTTTAACGATAAAAGTTCGGCTGGTATCGGAAAAAGGATCACACCCCAGGCGACCCTGGGTGCTGAAATTCAATGACTGAAAATTTGCGTTAAGCGTCAGCTGTCGTATATTTATTAACATGAAAACTCAATAGCGAAAAATTCAGCGTCGTGCAATTTTAGCTCACAATGGCTTCGTTTTTATGAATGGCATGTTGATAGCTGTACAAAGATATGTGTAATATGTTTAATATGTGAACGAAGTCTTCTTGATATTTCTCTGTAAAACATGAGTCACATTATAGGTGAAAATTTCTTTATGTACGTGTATTATGTTCGGAATTTTCTTGTATTCATGGCGAAATTTGATGTAACGAAATTAAATTGAAGTTTTTCTTAGTGTTTCATTATTATTATTTTTGTTATCCTTTTTAGTTTGTTTACTAGATGTAAAAAGGACATATGCACTAAATTGTAATTGGATCAAAACTATTATTTTTCGGCTGTATGACGCTTAAGATTTCCTTCACTCAGTAACCAATATTACACAATTCCATGCCGTCCGAGCTTCCATCACGAAGCATTAAGTCCCTCTCTTTATAATGCGTCATGGGGATACACTAGACTCTATACGACATATAGGATGTAAGGTAGATTAGAAAATCCCCTTCAGCGAAAGCTATTAACAATTCCATTAAACGTGCATTCAATCAGTGTGGCGCTACGTGTAGCAATCACTTTATAACGACAGTGTATGAAAATTGAGTACGGCGCGGTCTAGTGGTCAGTATATTGAAATTACCATCCCCCTCAATAGTGGGCTTTGGTTCCTCTATGTCATAATGATAATGTCCCAGGACATTTCAGATATGGCTACATGACTAAAATATAGGCGATGTCTCTATTATGGGTGCCGGAGAATTAAATGTATGTAGATGATGAATATACAGATGTCAAAATGTCAAAGTATAGTTCTGACGCATTATGCCTGAGACGCGAATCGAATTGCTGAATCGTTATCCAAAATAAAGTTGGATAGTGGTTTTCAGTCTAACATACTAATTGATTACCGATTACTCACACAGCATAATCCAATCGCCGCTGATATTTTTTTTGTTGTGTTAGCGCTGAAAGTCCACAAATATATAGAAATATTTTTTGCGGTACAGCCGAAAGCCGAATTTATGACCTGATTACTACAGAAGTTTTTCACTCGCGTTTTAAGTAGATTAGATTCATACAAATTTAAACGATTGATCAGATGGTTCCATGTTGAGTGAAAACTTAATATCGGTATAGTTTATTTAATACTTTCGTGGACAGTAAACGACTGTAAGCATAATTTGCAATAAAGCTGCTATTGTATTCGTTCCTTGCCATTTCAATTAATTTATGAATTTGATCTTGCGTACCGAAATATTCACACATACAAGGTTCACCGCTTGCTTTGATTTTGTTTAACTGAAATCGACCGTTATTTTCCACTGTTTACTTGCAATCTTGTTTTAATAAGTAGTTAATAAGAGAATATCGTTACGCTTTCAGTTCGGACGGTGAGCGCCAACAGTTTTATCTCACACGCGATTATTTTTCAAACACTACTGTCGTTTTCTACACAGGCATTTTAATGTTCGGGTACGTTTCAAAGACTTTCTATTGAGTTCCGAAGAAATTTCCATCCATCAGACTGAATATGTTCACCCTTTTGTGTAATTGTTACGGCGAAGTTCGCGTAGAAAACAACTTTGTCGATCGTACGGAATTTGATACAAAAAGTCTAATACGTTTTTTTTGGCAATAAATTGTGGTCGATATAAATCAGTGACGTTCACCGGCGGAACTGGTCGCATAAATTAGGTTAATTTTAATTTTCGTTCGGAATACAATCTGGGCTTTGCACAGGCCGAGATAAAAATATTATTTACGCAACGGATTAATTTCAAAATTATTGATTGGTTATTTTGTTACTCATGCAAAACAAAAGAATTTTATGTAGGTACTGTATTTTATTCATCTAATTTACATCTACTTCTAACTAATAAATGCAGTTTCGGAGAATATTTACATTTGAAAATAGTCTACTTAGTAATCACAGGTTGTTTTCTAAGTTATACGTAAATTGGTGGTAGGTAGGACTTAGCGGAAGGTCCTGCTCTCCCAAGAGGTGGCAGGTTTGAGTGTTGCAACATTCTCATTGGTTGCTCATATTCTATTCTTATGTTATGTTTGTTGTGTTCCATCATAGGCCCGTTGTTGTTTCTCTGTAAAACTTTATAGTTCTTTATGACACCTCTTAATTCTTCGTGGTGTTTTGGATTATGATTTTCTACCTGATGATTTTTGGTTTCTTCTATTCTAGGGTTACTATAGTAGGCGTGATTTGAACTCTCCAATTGTTTACTTTTCGGCTTCATTTTACTTGATTCAAAGTTGTTTTTATAAGAAACATAATTCAAAACTTGTGACATATCCATTGGCTTCTTTTTCATGTTGCTGTGTTCGTTAAGAGATTTTGAATATGTAAACTTTGGATTTTTATCTGACTTTGGTTCAGCGACGTTACTTTTATAGACGGCTTGTGGTTTTTGTTCTTCTGGGATTGAGTTTTTTATTTTTGGTTCAACTTTGTCGACTGTGAATAAGTTTTTCAAAAATATATTGTTTTCTAACATTTCCTCTACGTTATTTTCTGTCGTGGTCGCTGGTTCGGTTGTTGTTGTTTCATCTGATATTTTTTTTATGTTAATGATTGGTTTGAAGTCATCTTTGCTATCTTTCACGATGAAGTCAGAAAATCTTAGTCCAGTGCGAAGGGAAGTGGTTTCTTTACTTTCTTGTGTAGGATTTTGAGTTGTTGTCAACTTCGTTTCTTTGTGGCTTACAGATTGATCCTCATCATAGTTGACCCCACCATAATTTGAAACTGGATACTGATTTTCTTGATTCGTATGTGGCGCCGTTGGTGGGTCACTTGGAACTATTTTAAGAGTGTCTAAGTTATATGATTTCATTCTTCTTAATTCGAAGACATCGTCCAAGTCATCAGCCTCATCTTCGTAGTCATACGACTGTGTGACTGTTTGGCTTGGTGGAATGAAGTGTTGACGAGTGATGAGACTGGAATAGGAGTTGTGGTTGAAAAGGTCTCGACTTTGTGGTTTTGCAGTCGACTTCGGTATTGGTGCCGGTGCTCTCTGTGTAGCTATGTTTTCAGCACTTTGTTCAACTTTAGGTGCAGTGGTAGATGAACTATTTTCTTGGAGTACTGGCATTGTGATTGGTTGCACCGTTTGTGGTATTTGAGGTATCTGAGTATAGGCTTCTGGTTGCGTATACATAGATTGTTGGTATTCCTGATTTGATTGTTGTTGAGATTGCGCCATAGCGTTCTCATTGAGCCAACTGTTCGAAGGAAAACTGGGTAAATTGTTAATAATGTAGTTTTGATTTGTTGGATATTGGCCAATGTTTTGCATATTTTGCCTAAAGCTATTCTCAATTTGATTTCCATGCGGTGAAGTCTGAGTAGCTTCTATGGTATTAGCCCCACCGTTTACGTCAAATTGTGAACGTATCATGTTAGTGTATTCATCTGGGGTCATTTCACCAAAATTAATCATAACATCGTCACCTTCGCCGAAAGATCTGGATATTGAAGACTTGTTAGGCGTATCGTTGTTAGAGTTCATTCCGTATTGCCATCTCCAAAGAGCTTTATTATCCTTTTCACTTTCTTTGTTAGCTGCATGTATAGCATTGACGGCAGCCTCGTAATTCATTAACTGAGGTAAGCTTGATTTTTCTGTTGTGAACATTCTCGAAATAGATGGTTGCGTATTTATTGATGGTAGATGGGCTCCTTGTGAAGCTAAGAAAGTTATTTGTGGGGCAATGGGACCAGAGTTTGATTTTGCTTGAGCTTGTTCTTTCTTGAAGTCAACAGTTTTTACTGGAACTTGGTTACTTGCCGCCACTTCTAAGTTATTATTTATTTCTTGAGGGGTTTTTTGTGCATAGTTATAGGAAAAGGCTTCAGGAGTTCTTCCTGTGAATAAGTTTCTTGGTGGTTGTGGAGGAGGATGCTGTGCAGGTAAAACAAAGTGATTCACTCTCTCATGATTAACTCTATCTTTATCAGCGTAATTGTTGTAGTCATCATCTTGCCACCCCTTCAGATGTGCCGGCTTTTTTGCTTCTTCAGCCAAATTGTACTGGACGGCCCTAAAATGGGGCGACACAGATCAGTAATGTGTTAATCAAAGTTTTATATTGTTGTGTTATTTTGTTAGCGAAAATGATATTACCTTTGAATAATCTCGGGGACTGGCGGAGCAACTGGCAGATGATCACCGCTGGCTCGGAAACCGTTAGCATCAGCCACATAATGTACTGTATATGTCTGTCCGTTGTCACCGACGTAAGAGTAAGATCCTTCTACAACTTGTTCCTCTTTGTCGGTGCCCATATTTTCCATACGACTGTGTTGTACGTAATGGGTTTGGTCTGCTCCCAAGGCCCTGTTGAAAAAAATATAATGTAAAGAACTTATAAATATATATCATGAACAACAAAAACTGTGTGATGATTCAATGTAACCACGTAGATAGAAAATAAAACAGATCTGCAATCTTGCTTGGACTTAAGAAGAAGCGTGACATGCATGAACAAACAAGTAAGTACGATAAATATGTAAATCTATAACTGTACTTACTCATAACTGTAACTTCCATCTAAATCCATTTCGTTTGACAAGCGAACTATTGGTATTGCTGGCTCGGTTGTTGGAGACGCGAAACCAACTGGCGGTGGAATGAAGTGAGGTCCTTGATACGATGCAGCTTTAATCTGATCCGGGACTTGGTCAGACCTACTCATTTCTGTCGTTATGATCATTCTCCTGTTACCCGCTGGTTGATTTGGTGAAGGCAAATTTTCGTTTCGGAAGGGGAATTTTATATCGGCGCGATCTATCGGATGCCTGTATGAAACCGTTTGAGGAAGTGATCTCATAGTTTTCCTCTGATCTTGGGGCATTGCAGGAGCGTTCTCGGAACGGTTATGGTAATTCGGCGGCGGCGGTGGAGGCGATGATAAGTTTATCTTTGGCTCGTTACCGTCATCGTCTTCGTCGTCGTCAAAATTCGGTATTGCCGTCGATGACACAATCAAAGGAAACGGACTCGGGTAGGGGTACGGTGCCTTCGTCCCGGTTGGAGGCAGGTATTGAAATGGAAGCTTGTTAATGTTTTTCATTGGAAAGTAGGGTATTGCTGTAGGATTTTCGGGTGGCAACAAAAGTGGACTGTCTGACGGATAATTTCCTTGATTAGGCTTTGGAAATTGTGGTGGGAACGGGAATTGGCTGTGATGCACATTTTGAGGAGCGACTTGTGTTATCACCGATACAGTTAACACTGCTAGTGATATCTGAAAATAGAAATACAACTTACATTTTCAAACAATCCATAAACAGTTATTATCGCACAAACACTGAAATTCGCTTTCTCACTCACCAGCCTCATCTTTCTGAAGCTGTTTTGGCTATTTTTTTTATTAATTTTTTATTCACCACTTGCCACACGTTATTTTTCACCACAATAAGAAAATGCACTGATAATGAAAACGAATTCCGCATATATTTATACGCATGCGATCTGGCGTGGTCAGGCATTCGTGACAGCTATGCTAGTTTCTCCTTTGAGATCTTCATACTTCACGCCTCTATTGTTTCTCTCGTATTAGTTACTATACTCACATTCGCGGTCTATACGACGTACATATTCTAATAGTTGTAGGCGCGTTTTTCTCATAGGAAATTCCGTGCACGGATCTTTATTTCACTGAGTAGTGGTTCATGTCCAAGATTGATTATAAAGTACCTTCTCATAAATATTGCATTATTCGTTGTTGCAGTAAAAGTATAATAAGAGTATTAACATTTTTAGTTAATGGAATTGGTTTTTCATAGGTACACACCTAACGGACGCATCTTTCATTGTTACTCATCCATGAATTCATGCCATTTAATTCAAAAGGTACGTTAACAATTTTTCTATTAAATAAATAGGCTAAATACTTTATAGATAGGTGATGAGCTCATCAACCTTATGAGGTTTTGTGTGCCTATACCGTTGTATTGTAAGTTTACTAAAGTGTTGTGCTTCGTAGATTCTGAAAAGGAGACTCATTCATACATATCTGCATTTAGAATAGAATCCATAAGTTTCCGATTGTAAGTCGAGTCCACCCAGTAGTGTAGCTTTTTTATTGCGGTTCTTGTCCTTCTCGGAATTATGAAATAACAATATATTTATGTGAATAATCGAATGTCGATTAAGACATTAAATAATGACGATCGTACAATAAATGGTATCGACCCTTCATTAATATGTATTTCATATAACGTAATGCGTGGATGGTCCTAAAAATAAATCGAATACAGGTCAAAACGAACGACTTGGATTCTCGATGATTTTTAGTAATCCTCTGCGGTAATGTTCTATTTCTGCTATGCTCTTTACCACTAGATGACTAATGCTTCTTTGAGTATAACGTGACCAAATAGCGCTGGTTTGGGAATACCGTGGCTGTATGAAAGATACACTAACTCCAATACCCTATTTGTCCAACTAAATCACAATCATCAGCTTAGAACTGACCTTGATTGAGGATAGTCGATTCTGTGCAGTTTAGTAGACCAATGTAATTTAATTATGTTTGTTTGTTGCAGGTAAAACAAGAAAATACAAATGACATTTAGCGTAATAAAAAAGGTATTTATTCTTTAAGTATACATCAATGTATCACTTTTTTAACATAAATAAAAACCGAGTGTTTCAGTAATCAATGCCACAATTCATTATTTTGTCGTGAGATAAATTACTGATTCAATTTGACTTACAAAATTAAATATTCTGTCCATTCCCTCATATTTTGTACATGTTATAGATTAGGGAATGACATTTGTATAATTTAATTATTACTAAAAATATTGTTAAAGTATCACGGCAGTCCTTGTAAACATTTCCACTATTTAACTAATTTGTCAATTTTTACTTGGTTATATTGGGGTTGTAGTTTTGTTGGGGGTACGACTGCTGGGGGTACGTTTGTTGGGGGTACGTTTGTTGGGGGTACGTTTGCTGGGGGTACGTTTGCTGGGGGTACGTTTGCTGGGGATTTGTTTGTTGAGGATATGTCGTCTGGGGGTAAGTCTGTTGGGGTTGCTGCGGGTAGTATGTTTGCTGGGGTGGTTGTTGCTGCTGATTCTTTTCAGCTTCAAGCTTGGCTTCCTCATCTCTGGCCGCCTGGTCTAGTGCCCTGTAATTATTAAGTAGAGTACTTGTTTACTTTAAAAAATATGAACATGAAAATTCATAAAAATAAAAAATGTACACTATCGGAACGACTGCATGCAATTGAACATTTTATATTATTAAATTGCTGATGTGCAATGTCGTAACGAACATTACTAACTGGGAAATTTAGGCTAAAATATGTTATTTTGATGTACAAGATACATTATTTTAAAGTTTCATTAAAATAAGTTCATTATTTACTCGTTAACGATACATTTTAGCACAAAACAACAGGCTGATAAGTATATACTAATATCTAATGGTGTTTTAGGATTTATTTTAACTTACGTCTGAATAGCAGCCGGGACGGGAGGTGGTGTGGGTAGGTGGTCACCATAAGCATGGAATCCGGTCCTATCGGCCCAGTAGCTGACTGTGTAGGTCTTTCCATCAGCCCCTAGGTAGGAATACCAGCCCTTCTTCACCAAGCTCTCCTTATCGTTCAGGTCGGCCAGGTATCCTTCCTCTCCTACCCACGTGCCGTCGCCGATTTGATATCTGTGATGAAGGTGGATTATTGTGAGCGTCAAGATGGCGGGACCAAGTCCCCAATTCGAAATTTAACACTTGTATGGGTTTGTGCTACATATGTACCATTTGTACCCCGAACCAGACATCTGTACCTCTAAAGGTAAAAAAAGCACGTCAAGACTTACCTGGTCTTGCCATTTTGACGTCAAAGTGGCACGACATTTTGAAAGCGGTAATCGGAGGCAGTTAATTCTTACCTGAAGACTTAGTGCTACATATGTACATATAATATACTAAATTTTCAACACAGTTGTAAGTGCCAAATAAAAGTTATGATATAAAAACACTGGTCCCGCCACTTTGATGATTCATGTTATCCCTGAATGTTTATGAAAATTGTTATAAATCGTGCAAAATCGAATGTGAATACTTAGTACGGCCTAGGTACAAGAACTTGAGTAATTTTCATAGTCATAACTTAGGTACATCAAAAGTTATCTATCATTCATCGTTTTTCATTTATTTCACTACACTTTAACAGAATTGGCCTGCAGGCATAGATTTCATGCAGTAATAAAACAAACCATGTTTTCATCATCATCATCATCAGCCCATACCTGTCCACTGCTGGACATAGGCCTCTCCAATTTCATCATTAGGTAATAATGGACAATAAAACAAACACGGTTTGTTTTATTACTGCATGAAATCTATGCCTGCAGGCCAATTCTGTTAAAGTGTACTGAGTAAATAAATGAAAAACGATGAATGATAGATAACTTTTGATGTACCTAAGTTATGACTATGAAAATTACTCAAGTTCTTATACCTAGGCCGTACTAAGTATTCACATTCGATTTTGCACGATTTATAACAATTTTCATAAACATTCAGCGATAACATGAATCATCAAAGTGGCGGGACAGTCGGTTTTTTAATCAATAACTTTTATTGGCACTTCAACTGTTGTGAAAATTTAGTTATATATATGTACATATTAGGCACTAGTCCTTCAGGTAAGAATTAACTGCCTCCGATACCGCTTTCAAAGGTCGTGCAACTTTTGACGTCAAATGGCAAGCCAGGTAAGTCTGACGTGCTTTTTTACCGTTGAAGGTACAAATGTCTGGTTCGGGGTACAAATGGTACATATGTAGCACAAACCCATACAAGTGTTAAATATCGAATTGGGGACTTGGTCCCGCCATCTTGACGCTCACGGATTATTGATGATGTACAACTTATAACGTAACATCTGTACTAATATTATGAAGAGGAACATTTTGATTGTTTATTTGCATCGCATTACGCATCATCTCACCGGCCCTCCAGTGTGTGAGTACTCTACCTTATATCTTCTAAAAATTGAGCCTATTTTAAAACAAATCCTTTACCGTGGCAAATCCCGAGGTTCACAGAAAAATCGCACACGCGTTTTTTTCCGTTCCCGTGGGAACCACCAGTAATTTCCATTTTAATCTTGGTCACGTCTTTATTTAAATCGATCAAAAGTTTTATTAATAATACCCCGTATGAGAAAATTGTACAGCTTTAATTTTGCTGTTGGCAAAATTATTGAGGTATATTTCAAGATTGTATCGATTCACAAATTCCTTTGCAAAATTCGGAAATATTAAATATATTTTACAAATTAGAAATGCCCATTTACATTGTAGTTCATTCACACTAGTCATATAAAGCCATTTTCGGTCAAGGTCTGACTATTTCGGGTGTGTTGACCTCAATGTGTATAGTCAAAACAATAATCAAATCTTTTCATGAATAAGCAACAAGTTTTGAAGTGCAATTCTCGGCGTGATACCTCCAGCTAAGTTGGTGCAAAACATCTAGCTCTCCCGCTCTATGAGATGCTAGATGATAGAGAGAGAGCGATCGCTGAAGGTAAGCGTTTATAGACAGCGCTACAAGGACGTGTGAGTGCTGAATATGAAATATGATTTCCATACCATTCCTAGAGCACATACATCACAACATGACTCTGCTAGTTTTAATTAGATGCCAAAATTTTCTGATACGTGCAAAAATATACTGTGGTATCGTTGTGCGGTCGGCCAAGAAAGTGATTTACCAAATTTTGGTGACACTTCCTCTATCCCTAAACATCAATGAGGTAGAGTTTTTATATCATGACAAGTAAACAATGAACCTTAATATTTAATGACATTCACATAACTTTGAGCCTTAGGGTGGTAGAAAAGATTCTTGATGGACTGTACATGGCGACGAAAACTGCACTACAGATGCTAGAATTACGAATTTGGAAACGATGACGTCGGTACCGTTAATCCAGCAGCTGAATCTCGTAAAAATGCAAATTGTCTTTTTTTTCATTCGCCCAGACATGGGAGACAGTTTTGGGAGGTTTCGCCCATAAAAAACCGGATTCAATGTTATTTTATTGAGAGTCCGATAAAATGGGTTGCCGGGTCCCGTTTTTTTAGCTGTTGCAATTTTACTGATATGGTCGCTTATTCACCTACATTTTGGAAACGGGTAACGGTTCGGGCCGTATGTATGGAAATTTTGTGATGTGGCGTCTGAACATTGTTTACGTAATATTTTTTTTGCATTCGTCGTGTTTACGCATTTTAATGAATAAATATTTTCCGATTTTTTTTAATACACTGATTGTATGCATTGTGTTTGTGAATCGCCAGCGATTAGTGCAGTAACCAGTAATCTTTAGTAATTGTGAACATTCGCACATTCGTTCCGACATGCGACAGCGCACTGAATACTAAATCTAGACCATTAAAAAATGTTAATGACACTACAAAACATTATTTGAGACAAAATTATAGGATGACTATGCTTCTCGAGACGTGCGTGACATCCACTTGGGTGTATTAATACATAAATGGTGAATAAATTATATTTAAAAAAATAAACAAAATTAACTTGATACCTTCACTATCGATGTTTCTTTTCTAAGAAACTTATGGTAAAAAGTGTAAAAATATCATGCGGGAAGTATAATTTGTCCGGCTTATTTCTCTACATTACGCATTCGTCTCACAGATTTTAAATAGCGTTCGCACACGCTAAATTCTCTGTCAGATATCACCACAGACGGTTACAAAATAAGTCAGGAAACTAAAAACTCGAATAAGAATTTTGTTACTAAAACGTTCTTGGTAAAGGAAAATATTTTGTAAAGGAATTATGATGGTTTGTGATGAGAATTATGATGGGAATGATTTTGTTTTATGGGATTTCACACTAACGTGGTTGACAGCTCTGTAAGTACCTAGATATGAATGGAATCGTTTGGAAAATAACTTAAAATTTGGCGCGCGGTCGGACCGTAGATAGATAATGTTAAGAAGGTGTTAAGGGTTTTTACAATTACTGAAAGGCTTTGAAGCATTTTGTGAGTATAGCACATAACGATTTTAATGCGACATTATTCATTATTATTAGAAGGCGTGAAGTGTATTATTATTATTTTTTTATTTTACTTTTAAAGCACTTGTGGTCGTACGCGTATCAGCGAAAATGAAATTTTCATTTATGTGTAATTGGCCCTGGATATACATACATACACTTCACGCTCATCTCCCAGAGCGGTAGACAGATACTAAAGATTTGTCACGATCCTGACATATCCCTTTTGCTTCATTCACATTCTTACTTGCGTGCTACTATCAATCTCTCTTCACCTTATGATACGATAAGGACCTGGTCGATGTATCCAGATATTGATGTAGGTATTATATTAGGTACTCACTCATATTTGTAGCTGCCATTGTCACCAAATGTCTGCTCGTTCTTGATGACCTGTACAGGTGGCTTAGTCGGCGTTGGCGGGGCCCAGTCCTGTTGTTGCTGATTCCAGTGGTTCTGCGGTTGGTTCTGGTTGTTCTGCTGGCCCCAGTTCTGCTGATTCTGGTTCCAATTTTGCTGATTGTTCTGTGGGTTCTGTTGGGGGACGTAGCTGTTTTGCGGCGGCCTGGCGGTGGTTGTCACTTGTGGCACGTAGTCGCTCTGGGGTTGGGTTGGCACGTAGTTATTTTGGGGTGGTATGTAAGTGTTCTGGGGTGGCACATAGTTGTTCTGCGGAGGCACGTAACTGTTCTGTGGTGGCACGTATGTGTTTTGGTTCTGAGGTACGTAGTTGTTTTGTGGCACATAGTTGTTTTGAGTCTGCTGCGCGGGTACGTTTGTTGGAGGGTAGTAGACATTCTGAGGTACCGTGGGTTGAGTTACTGGTGGTGCCCATGTTGAACTGGGAGCGTAACCTTGCTGGTTTTGCTCTGCCCATGGTTTCGGCGGTCTTTGGCTAGGCGGTACGTAGTTGTGTTGGTATTGGTAAGTACTGGCTGCGGTTTTGATTGTTTCCACGTCTGTTTTCAGTAGTTCCATATCCACGTTTACGTCTTCATTGTCATCGTCGCTCGTTGCTATTTGTCTAGCTGTGGTAACAGCTAGTAAAGCAGTCAGTGTCCATATCTGTGAAAAAAAGTTGATGTGTCCTACAAAATATCACGTGACCACTGCAGTGCCGAGGTGCAGTTTCATTGGTGGAAAGCTTTAAAATATATGTAACCTTCAGCGAAGTTCCTGTCTAGGTTAAGTTTTTTGATAGCGTATCTCTAACTTGGTTTAACGACTACTTCAGTTATATCGTAACAAACGGTTAACGAGTAACGAACACTATAAAGTCAAATTGCGTTTCATATAACAATATATGATTTTAATATGCACGAAAATAAAACATATTTTTATGGCCACTCGTATTCACTAAGCACAACAAAACTGCAACTAAATTACTGTTATTACTGTACTGTACTGTACTGTAAAGTAAGAGAGTGCATGTAGAGAATGCTAAACCATCCCAACCTAATCAACTTATGTAAATTATTATTTTACAAAAATGTGCACAATGTATCTTTTTAGTCACTGTCACGTTCAAGGACTTACCAGCTTCATGGCTATGTCCTTCCAGGTCGGTGTCAGGGCGAATACTGTGACCGGCGAGGTCGCAGTTTTATTTATATATAGCGAATGTCCTGGCGCGTCAGCCTTGCGTCGTCGTTGTCGGCGCGGGCGCAGATCGCCGCGTAGATTTGACCTCACAGGGCGGGCATCTTTCAGAATTTTAGTGTGTAGCAATTCTGTAGCGTTTTTCTAAATAGACACCATATTATTTTTTTGCCTTTGCTTGGTTTGATTTTGAAAAGCAAGTCTAGTAGGGAAATACGATTTACTAGCATTTGCTAGTTTAATTCTCCGTGTCTCGCTTTGGGATTATAAGGCGTGAAGTGTATTTATAATTTTTTTTAATGATTTCCTTGGATTATAGTAGTAGTATAGTCTCGTTTCGTATGAAAGAATCTATCTCTGCGTAAGTACATCTAAACTTCAAAAGTACTCTATATATTTATTTGCGTTCTACAGTGGTTGGTAGCACATGGCATTGCAAGTCCTGGTGGACACAGAAAATTGGTGTAGAAGAGGGGAAGACACAGTACCTCGGTAACACCTTATCATTGGGTTGTAATTTATTAAAGAGACTTAACGTAATAATTTCAAGCATTTTACAGAATAAGGATACGAAAATATGGTACATTTTTTTCCCGGATTAACGGAAGTTTTGCTTTCATTGCGAATTTAAGAAAATAAAGAAATTTGACACGGCAAGACATGAGTCATAGTTCCGAAGTTGCGACCTAAACACTGCTAACACATGAAGTTTCATAGTTTGAAACAAGTACTACCACACTTTAGGCATTTAAATTGTAAACTTGACACTTATATGCGACATTCGTCGTTTAAGACTGGTATAACTTGACCCCATAAAGACTAATATTGCTTACAGCTCATGACGAACAGAAGGTGGTGGCTAGTTACTACATAATACTCATCCATTGTCATTGCCATTCGCTTACCTTCATTCATTGACGGAATTGTTATGAATGACATCTTCAGTAAGTACTTTGGCTGATAATTTTTCTGAAGATTCGAGCTTTTTTGATCTTGTTCCTTTGGTCATAGAGGCCAATTTGCGATGGTATGTTTAATATTTCGTAGACTTATGTTGTTTACACTCCTATTAGAACAGAGTTCGTAAAACATACTGAAAGTAAGGACTTTTTGATTTTTTCATGACGTTATAAACTTATTGTTTTTGTTTATTGAATGTGAGCATAAGTTTGATGCAGTTACAAAAATGTCTTATTACTATTATTCGACAATACAAAGTCGCCTCCCGCTGTCTGTCCCAATGTGCGCTTAGATTTCAGTTAGAGTCCATTTAAGCAGGTGTCAATGGAACGGAACGAAAAAAAATTGACTTCCCGTTGCAAACTTGATCGGCTGATTATTATTTTTCATTTACACTTACGCAGCTGTGTAGACTCTACTACAGAAAAAGAACACAGTATACTCTACTACAGAAACAGTATTCGGTATGTCCGGTTATTCGGTAATTTCGGTATTTCCTATGAACTAGTTAAGTTCATGAATCCTAATGAGAGGTTTTTACCTGTGTTGACGTATGTATGAAATTGCTCTAAATTTAAGACATTCGCACATTGCTCTCGACTGCCAAAAACCGGTATAAAATGTCGGCATTGGGGACAAACAAATCTAGTTATATGCATTCTGAATTCCAAACATTTTTAAGTGGCTTCTTGTGATTTTATGTTACCTACATTTTTTATTAAAGGTTACTTTCCTCTGTTTGTGACTTTCTTTTTCAATTGTTTTGGTTTTTTTTTTGTAAACAACAACTACCGAAAAATGCGTCGAATTTTTAATCGAATTGTGAAAATTATTAATTCGACTAGTTACGTTCTGTACTAGATATGCACTAGTTCTATTTTTTTTAGATAGTATTCGTTTCACAATTAGGATTTTTTCTCTAATATTCGACTGTGGCAGATTCGATTCCCGCCTCCGACGAGTAGGCATTTGTTGTGTTCATTTTATGTTTAAAAGTATCTGTTCAGTACTTTCGTTTCACAGTATAGGGTAGTAGCTAGTTTGGAGTCAAAAGACCGTATGTGAAACGTGCATATCATCTATATATATATAAATGAATTGATGTTCGTTAGTCTCGCTAAAACTCGAGAATGACTGGACCGATTTAGCTAATTTTGCTCTTGAATCACACGTGGAAGTCCAGGGAAGGTTTAAAAGGTGTCTTCCAATACACGGGATACAAAAGCGACTTTGCCGAGACAGATAGTTGTAAATAAAAATTGTGGTCTTTAAGGAAGCAGCGATGCACATACTTAGCTGACGCGATGTAGCGCCGGTGAGACTGCGAGAGTGTAGCGCAGACAGACCCCCTGTTGCGGTTTTTGTCAGTGGCAATAATGCGACACTCCTTATCTGGCTCCATATCGCTAACTGCTTTCCAAATTAGTATTGTGACTCACTATAACATAGATAACTTAAATATACTTCAGGTCGCAGGATGATTCGGTGATCACAATCGATTATCACTACAGTATAAAACAAAGTTTGTCTATCCCTAACACTACGCAACGGTTGTTGTCTTTAGTAGATAGAGTAATTCTTGAGGATGGTTCATATGTATAATACATGCATATAATAGCAGAGAAACCTAATTATTGTTTATTAACAACGTTTGCCGGGTTAGCTTGTTAAAGATGAGAGATACGGATTCTGACCGTAGGACGCGTTACCTTCGTGGGATTTTTTAGTTCTTCGTACGAACGGTACCTTAAGATGTGGATCCCAGTTAACGTCACAACACTAGTGTTTAAGAAGAGCCTAGCTTTGGACGGCTTGAATGCATGTAGCAGTTCAGATGACCATTTGTTGGACACTGGCTTTCCACTACGGTTCACGGTAGAGGTTCGTGAATCGGATGACACAGTGACAGCCATCCAATCTATTAAAAGCGGGTTTTGAGTGGTCTCGAAGAAGCTCGAGGTGTGCGTGTGGAAATGTTTGAGGACCCAGAAGGTTGAGTCACTAGGTAAATAGCTTAACAGAAGAAAACCTAAGGATCCAAGAAGAGAACCATGAAGTCTTCGAAAGATTGTCCCAATGGTATTGTTTCCTATTTACACAACAGAGAGCCTTGTTTTGTCAACACGGATGTGTTGGGTTAAATACCCTTATTAGAAAGTTAGCATTTGCCTCTGCTTACCACGCCTTGGAATTATAATTAGTTTTCTGTACAATTTCTGCGACATCCAATCATTATCATCATCATCAGCCCATACTTATCCACTGCTGGACATAGGCCTCTCCAATTGCACGCCACTGTGATCTTTTTTCGGCTATCGCATCCAGCTTCTGGCAGCCATCTTGCGTAGATCATCAGTCCACCTTGCCTGAGGGCGTCCTACACTTCGTTTGCCGAGACGCGGTCTCCACTCGAGAACTCGTTTTCCCCAACGGTCATCGGTTCTACGACTAATATGGCCGGCCCACTGCCACATCCAATCATTTGCAAAAAATCTTTTAATCTGACTTATACAAATTGGTATTAATGTGTCCATTAATACCAATTTGTTGTTTATTACTATCACTCTCAGTAGGCACCTGTCAGAAAGTGGTAAAAAATAGATTTAATGGTGACCTTAAGTCGGGATTAAAAGCTTTCTTCAAGTGATCGTTATTTTCGTCTCTAATCTTTTTAGGCACTACATTTTTTTATGATTTCTTCCCACAAACATATTCCTTATTAAAAAAAATAACAACTAAGTCATTTGTTTTACTTTATTGACAAAAGTGACATTAAAGCAACGCCACGAGAGCACGCCTATACCATGCTGGAAAACAATTCTCCCAGTGCCTCACCTCAGGATATTTTTCAACATCGTTAGAATGTTGTAGCATACATATTGTCAGAAAAAGAAAAAAAAAATGGTATACCACTGATGTGTCTACATGCCCGGTTGGAACCAACAATCTTTTCGAGCGACCATACCTCTGGCCTTTTAGAACAATATTTTTCATAAATTTGTAAATATTCGCGAACGCGACAAGCCGACCTCAAGACAATCGCGCGTAATTCTTCGAACAAAATAAAGCACCTCAATATATCAATCACAGATTGAAACGAAGCGCATAATTTGATTTCTCGTTTATCAGCGCGCGCTCTGTAAGTGGCTCTGTTTGCAATAAAACAAAATAAAGTCAAGTAACAAAATGAGTCCCCTGAATTCTGTATCAGAAATGAATACGTCATTTATTAAGTTAAGATAAGACCCGGTTCAAACGATCCAACTCACTGATGTAAAAAATAGTGATATTTTTTTTAAACTGAGTAAGTGTCAATGTTAGCCGGAAGGAAGTGTAACGTGTCAAACTAGACTGTTCGTTAAAAATAGGCCTTATTTTCTATAAAGCAAGCATTATTTTTAAATGAATCGTCTAAATTAACCGGACTAGAGAGAAATAGGTCCTAAGAGGACGTCAAAACCTTCTGTACAGCAGGGTTGCATTTATTTCTCAAACATTTCGTTCTTATGCTGTACAAAAAGATGTGTGAAAACCACCATACCTAGTAGGAATAATCTATAACGGAGATGGACTCGTCCACTTGTCATGCAGGATTAATTTATTGTGAAACGGGAATCCGTTTTATGCGCGCTACGTCAGATCAGAGATAAGACATTTTTTTGGTTACATTTGTTGTAATATTTAGCATTTCTCTAAAACAGGCTATTAATAAAGTGTCCAACGAGAATCCAAAAGAAGGATCAGCTTTTCGAGTAATAAAGTACGTAACGTAGAATTTAAGATCGCTTCTGTTTTATTGAGTAATTTAGGTAAGTGTCTTCGGTTTGTAATTCAATTTTATAGAATTATTAAGATATAAAACATTAACAATTAATCGCTAAATCAATATATAGTTTAACTATGATGTAAGTTAGCTACATACTTTCATTCTAAAATTTACCTACGCGAGCACAATTCACAATATACTTTATCATTTTCGCCCATAGGTATTTTTTCTGTGAAGATGTGAAAATGTTCGTTGTCATGTGAAAAGGTCTTAATATCTAAAAATTACTTACTTGGCGCCTAACGAACCGAAAGTACATTGATGAACTCGCTACACTAAATGACTATTATAACTTGAACCCAGTCTACCTTGATGTAACACCACTGACATTATTTTACGTATGCACCAACTTTATTTTACCGTGAGTTTCTTTTTCGGCAAAACCTTTCTTAACTTATTACTTTTATCCGTGCTGGAGAAATTATTGAATTTGCGTCCTTTTATCAGGGAATTCCTTTGCGGTGCCTTTCAATATTTTATGTTGTTTTTTATTTGCACATGTTTGAGTGGCTTGCCTTACGTTGGTCTGACGTATGTAGGTACGAATTCTTTTTTTTTCTTGTACGCTCAATACTTTTCTTGACGTTTATAGGTAATCTACATTTTGTACCGAATTTCTAACTAGATTGTTGCTGGTCCTAGGCCAAAGGTGTTCAAAACATTAAAACGTCTTAAAATAACAAAATATAATACGAGCCCAACAGTACTTCATGTCATATTTCCTCGACGTAGAGGCATCAATCACAACGCTCTACATTGCTGCATGATACCTAACATGATATTTAGTGTGAGCACCATGCACTGCGATCTCTCCAACCAATAAGGGCTGCCACATAAGGAGGTCTATGCAATCTGGTCGTGTTTTCGCAGGCTGTGAAACATATCAAATTCCCCGTCATGTCCTTCCATAACGGTAAGTAAAAATCCCGAGATAAATTGCTCAGAAGTTTTAAGTAAAAAAGCAAGCTTTGCTTGAACAACGGTAAAGGACAATGTACAAATATTTGGTGTATATTGGCCATCAGTGACTTTACAATGTAATGTTATATTTGACCTTAATCATGTCGGTTTTTCTTCGGTTGAAAGCTCGCCTTTAAATTACATAGTTTCAAACTCATTCTGTCCTTGAAAAGCTCCTGTCTTCGGGTGTTCGTGAGGAAAATTTGGGTCATTTGTTTTGGTTACTCGAGTAACGTTGTTTTGAAAATATCTTGTGCTCTATGACCATATTTACTTGGAGTCACGTGTGAGCAAATTGTGTCGATTTTTGTGCGTGTTTTGAAACCGAGAACAGGTACTTAAATTAGATACGCATCTCTACTTCACCCACTACATAGTTTGCCTCATTTTAATCTGTGGCTAGAGTGTGATGACTTATGTTCTGATTATTATCTTTCACTGTCAACGCGATATTTAGTTTATTTACGATTGTTCCTTTTGGATTTTTACCGCTATAGAGAGAATCAAATAACAGATTTTTCTTGATTACGTAGATAAGTTTACAGTTTTATCAATAATCCAATACCTTGGCTGATTTTAATATTAAAAAAATCACTACAATTTAAAACGAAATGAGATTTTGATATAGAAGCGATAGACTTTATCACTTTAGGTTCGGTACACACTGCATGTTATATTTAGGACGTTAGTTCTTAAATTATCTGTGATAATTGTTTTAATGGCGCCGTTTATCGGCCATTACTGCTTATTGTTACACTCAAATATTATTAGCAAAGGACAACAGATTATGACATCGATTAGAAACCTTTTATTACACTCAAAAGCTAAAAGTTACGGCGAATAGAATACATGTGTATCCCAGCCCAATTTTTCCCGTCGTGGGACCGAGGTTGCTCTTCAGAGGACGGTCAGACGGTATCTGTGAGTTAAACCACCACTGCGCTCTTCGACGCGAAGCAATTATTGGCATTTCACCTCAAATTATCATGGAAATCATTGGGGGAGGCCCTTGTCCAGGAGTGGAATGGTCCTTGCCCATGTGACTGATGATGATGACACCAAAGAGAAAGGGTCATTTCATGACCGTGACAAATGGTGATCTGTAAATCTTGCCTCTCTCTCCCACGGCTGTGGGTGTTTATGACACTACTGTTATTAGTGGATACACCTCTTGGATCACCAGTAGTGGTATACATACTCTTACATATCATGTACATATGTATGTATGCACCTGCTTTGTGAGTCATCAATCATCATCGCTTAAGTTAAAACTCGTATGACCAAAGAGACCTGATTAATGTCGATATGGATCACAATGACACAATGACGGCCATTAACGTTCGAAAATTTTGTCAACCAATCGATCGAAATGAATAATTGATTATATCTAAAATGCTGAAGCACGTACATAATTGAGCCTTTTGTTTACTGAGCTAGGGCTAGCTAGATATTTTCGCGCAATTTTTCCTAAAGTATCGGTGTATACGGTGTTGACAGAGTTGATTAATATCCTGTTATTCTATTTACCTAAGCATTAGAACTAGAACCCATATTTTCAACGTTCAACATTTTTGTTTGAGTCTTTTGTGTTAGAAATCTCAAATAGCATACTACGTATATATAATAACATAATCACATTTCACAAATTATTAAGAGTTTCAAGAAAATTATTTTAAACTTTTTTCTTTGGTATGAAGGTATCAGATACTCGTAATAAGTTACTCTTCTGTAATTAATTTGTTTAAACTTTACTGTAGATTTTACAGCGGGCGCCGGCTATTCACTTCACTACCAGCCAGTTACCTCTAAAATGTTTATTTAAAACGTCAACAGAGCTCCTTACAAATTAACTAACGGGGATATTGCAGCAACGCCTAGAGATGGGAGAGAGATGACTATATGATGGCTATACAAATAAATATTGCTATCCCAATATAAGTACCTAACCCTAAACCGATGAATCCATATAAATGATTAATGATCGTGATATAATCCTAACAATATTGGTATCTCACACGGACTTTCGCGGACTTATAAAGCTTTCCATCACCAGATTTACCTGGTCCTGGATTCTATGAACAATGTAAGGGGTAACAGTTCGTCTTCAGTTTCTGTAGGATCGCTAAAAGCTTCTATTACGGAACGAACACAAAAGAATGAGTCATATAAGGGTTTTGGCCAAGATAAACAACAGACAATTATGATGTTATTGACCTAATATTAGCGCCAGCTCGTGTTGGGTGTCGTGAGGGTCAGAGGTATGTCAAGATGTCATCGCTGTGTGCGGAAATGTTTTTGGACATTTTAGTGTGCAATAGAAAAATCATATTGAGACATCATAGAGCGTCTGTAGGCCAGTTGGTCGGATACTTGACTTGTAACCGGGAGGTCCCGGGTTCGAGTTCGGCTACTGGACGTGTACCAATGGGACTCTTTTTCAGAGCCTATGTACGCAAAACGCAACGCTCGTACGGTGGAAGGACAACATCGTGGATGAACCCGGCACGCCACAAGGTTGTGTGAGACCCTATAAACGGTCGATGGGCTCACCCCCTGAGCGTTGGGTTAAATACGCCTGGTGAACCGTGGGCACTTGCTTAGCAAGTGCCTCTGCCTACCCCGCTTTGGGATTAAAAGGCGTGAAGTGTATTTTTTGTAATGAAAATCATGGAGATAATACTGAAATAGATGTTGGATATTTTCTTAAGAGAAATAATGAAATTATTTCTTTTGCTGCAAATTGTATGCGTTTTATGCTATACTTCATCTGTTTCATTTATTTGTATTATTTTGTTAAGTAGTAAATACGGTTTATCTCTTCTGATTAGCCAGTACACGTCATGCCATTTGCTATCTCTATTTTATCTATGAATTAAGTGGCCTGGAAGAAATCGCTTTATGCGGATTCTTATAACCTAACTAGCATTGCAACAAAAAATACGTATTTATTCCAGAGATAACGGAATTTATAAATCATAATATACTCGTATATTTTTTTTTGCATCTTCGGCCGCGGCTGTGGTTCAAAAGGTTGAAGCAAAATGACGTGCACATTTCTATAACGAATAAGCCATTCATGTCCAGAGAGACGTTACAAAGTACAAAGGTTTGTTTGGTCATTCGCATATATGTCTGAATTGGCCGATAATGATTTGACCACCATTTAATATGCCCCTTTGCTCTTGTGACTGGTATACGATTAGTGACCCTTTTCCAAACTTATCTCCCTTTGGCTGACGTGCGATAATTAAGAGAGGATTTATTCCATTCATTGGGATCATTATGAGGCGCGGCGAAATTCAGTATTCATAAGAGCACGTTGCGGTTGTGATCGAAATCTGAAAAGACGCATTTTGGATACTAGCTGTACCCCATTTTGGATACTAGGTGGATCGAAAAAACGTGAGCGATACTCACTTTTTTGCGATCCCATGGGAATTTTGGGTTAAAATATAGGGTATAATTTAGCATTCTAATAGTGAAGAAAATATCGAAATCCGTCCAGAAGTTTTTGAGTTTATTCTTTACAAGATACATACAGTTCTTTCCTCTGTATATTATTGGTATACATTTAAAGAGGCGTAAAGTTGTTATTGTTATGTGGTCCGGCCATATTAGCCGTAGAACCGATTACCGTTGGGGCAAACGAGTTCTCGAGTGGAGACCGCGTCTCGGCGAACGGAGTGTAGGACGCCCTCAGGCAAGGTGGACTGATGATATACGCAAGATGGCTGGCAGAAGCTGGATGCGAGAAGCCGAAAACAGATCACAATGGCGTGCAATTGGAGAGGCCTATGTCCAGCAGTGGACAAACGTATGGGCTGATGATGATGATGAAAGTTGTTATTTCTTTAAGAACATACTGATGTTAATGTCATTTGATTCGTAATATCTCAGGACTGCACAAAACTAGCTGCGGTGTTGTAGCTACTGAACTTGTTTCTGTAGGAATTTTAGGAACGATTTATCCCTTCAGGTTATTAAATACTAACTAATACTATTAAAGAAAACCATATCAAAATCCGTTGCATAGTTTGAAAGATAGAAGCATACATAGACATAGACATAGACATTCATTTATTTTTGCCAAAAAACACACAAACATACAGACAGACAGCCGGAGGCGACTGTAGATGACAGAGGCATTTGCTAAGCAAATATCCACGATTCACACACTCTGCGGTGGGTTTCATCACGATGTTTTCCTTCGCCGTATAAACGTTGCGTAGCGTACCATAGGCTTCGAAAAAAAGACCTATTGGTACAATCCTGGCAAATCTGTTCTCGAACCCGCAATCTCTGATAATTTCAAGTAAGATTTTCTAATCTTACAAACTTTTCATGCAGTAATTTCTAGTTTACAGGTATCCTAACAAAGTTGATCTGAGAATAGCATTTAGGAAAACCAGTTGAGGTCACCGACCTCGCATCTGAGTCACTGCATTAAGCTGCGAATTCTTTCCAGATAAATGTGACACACAAGAATGTTTCTTGTTCGACACACTTTTGGTTTTTATGCGTTGATTAAAAACATTTCTTTTCAATTTCTCTAGCGGATGAGCTACACCCTTATTTTCGCACTGATAATAATCTAAGTAGGTCCTTTTTCAGATCTTATTTACTTTATAAGTCATACGCCATACATATAGAGACGCCTTCACAGACGTAGCTATAATAAATATTAATATACCAAATATATAAGTACCAAGTATAGAAAGCAGCAGTGGCGTGCACACCATATAGGCAAAAAGACACTGCCTCTCGTAGTATCTTGGCTACTCCACCTAATAGACAAGACAATACATTTATTTCTTTTGTTGTAGGTACTCACGACATAAGCTGACGAAGGTCATGTGTTTTGTGGGTGAGTAGATAGGTACCTATATTTCGTAAAGACAAGTTACCTATACATAGGTGTGAATCCTTGGGGATTACTGCCTACCTTGTCGTAAAAGCCAGTGCACGCCACTGGAAAGCAGCCTATATAATTATATGTATTTTGTTGACGTCACACAAATAGACATTATAGGTCCGTTTATATCAATATATACTATAAAACACAATTTCCTCCCGCTGTCTCATCCTATTTATTACATCTTTCAAACTAGCAACGGATTTTGATGAGGTTTTCTTTAGTAAATAAACTGATTCTTGATGGAGGTTATATGTATAATGCATTCAAATAGTAGCGAAATAGTGTTAACAATGCTAGTTTTTAATCAGTAAGTGATAATGGCATATCATAATGCAATAAATTAATTAAAATTCAGACTAATAGCGTATGTGTATGAAAATATATTTCACACACTTCATAATCAGCTGAAGACTCCAATCGTTACATCGGTCTAAATTAGGCGAAATTGTTTTGGTTCCCAGAATTGTTTTATGTTTCTTACGAACCTTATCACTGAGACTGCAACAACTTAAAATACCAGAATTAATTCTAACATGATTTTTAGCTCACAGATAAAGCATGATAAATTATGTCTAGGTGAGAAAAAAACCATTCTCGCTCTATGCTTAGTAAGGTTTTAAGTTACGCAAAAACCAAATATTTTTAAGTATTTATTTCAAAATTATGTTTTTTCTTGACTTTATCTCTCCTTAAAATGTGATTAGGATAGGATTGGACAGGATCTTAAATGCAATTAAGTACGTAATGCAAAGATGCTAACAGTAGTTTATTGAAACCGGGTGCCTATTGAAGACTTATTGCGATCAAATATTTATTATAAACTAGTGGACGCCCCGCGATTTCATTCGCGTAATTTAAATTTCAGTATTTCATACAAATTAAAATACACTCTATATAGCGACGCGACCAACAGGATCGGCGTAAAAAGTATCCTATGTCCTTCTCCTGGCTCCAAACTACCTCCCTGACAATTTTCAGCTAAATCGGTTCAGCCGTTCTTGAGTTATAAGTGGAGTAACTAACACGACTTTCTTTTATACATATAGATATTGACTACATTTATAAGTAAAAATTCTCACCCCTTAACCAATAATAAAACTTTTAATAATTAAAATTATGTCTTATAATGTGTTAATCAGTGTTCTGTGGCTTTTCAATCGTTTGACATTACCGCAACGATTTCTATTTTACAGAATGTATAACTTGTTTGTTAACTTGCAAACTATTTGCAAAGTATTTTAAATAAGATTATAATACTTTTAGGAAATATTATCAACATTTATGTGTGTTGTTTGATCACAGAAATATGTGTATGTTGTTTGTTTTGTGACACAGTACAGAAACAATCTCTAAAAATATGAAAAGAAGAGTCGGCAAAATACCTTTGAATACAAAGCGTTGTTTCCAAACAATTCGTAAATCTGTTGACTACTTCAAAGGACTTTTTTCTCGACACACTTTTTCATTAGCGAGTAGGTTTTTGCGCAAATTCATGAAATGTTTCAGTTTCAGTAAACCTTGTTGTGTTTTCTTTTTAAAATGAGTTCAACTTCAAAATGCAAACAAAAAATACTAAATAATAAAAAAAACAACGTGAAAAACATACTTTCTTTAAACAGCAAATAAGCATATATTTACCGGTAGGTACGACTAGTTTAATATGAATTAGGAACGTTATGACAAAAATCACAAATTCAGATTGTTATAAGTTAGATTTGAATTGTACATTCATTATTCTATACATATATAGGTACATACACTTCACGCTCTCAGAGGGTTAGGCAGAGACTATAGATATCTACTTTTCAAGGTCAATCATCTTATCTTAGTCTGTATATTTTTTTTTCAAACCGCAATTGGCTATTGTCACACTATTCGTTATTCTGTCCAACGCTTGGAGCCTAGTTTTCGGGTACTTCCTTTCCTTTCGAAAGGTTGGAAACCGGAAGTGTGTGCCAATGAAAACTTCGTAACAAAACCAGCATACTACAAAATTTCATAACGGCAATAGGCCCATCTTTGTGGTTTTCATCATCTACTGGACCAGGGCCTCCCCAAATGATTTTCATGATCATTGGGGGAGGCCCATGATCATGAAAATCATTGGGGAAAATGCCAATAATCCCCACGCTTGTCAGGCGGGTTGGCGATCTCGGTGGTGTTGTGGTCTAATTCACAGAGAGCACCGCTGCCCGTTCTCTAGAGAGTTCTCCGACCGTAGACCCTCTTACGACCCCCACGACGGGAAACGATGAGCTGGGGTGGCGGCACATTTATTCTATTCGCCCTCACCACACGGCTATCCTCCTGGCAAACCTCTGGTTACCTCACTTTTGATCCTAAAAGGCGTGAAATGTATTTTTTCTCTCTCGAACGAACAAAACAGCTGGTTACGGTACGCTACCTACGGTTGGCAAATAAACAGTTAACATCGTACCGTAGTCGTCACGTCAGTATCTGCAACATTGGCAGACAAGACGTCCACTCCTTTAAGATACACTCCTGTAATAGTGACGTGACAAACCATGCCCGCCCATTTGACACGTACACCACCATACAAACTTGTTCACACAAATCAGGACCGTTTCCTCTCTGACAGCTGGAATTAAAAAAAAATAACACAAGTCTCGGATTTCTACCATGGCCTGACCTCACGGCAATAAAATATTTGGACGCTTTTGAGATTAGAAACACAATATTATGGTTTATTTTTAAGGCCATAAAATAATGTGTTTGCGGCCAGTATGTAAGTAAGTGTGAGGTTGGTTGATTAACTCATCCCTAAAATGGTTGAACAGTTTTGATATATCCAGTACAGTTTCATTAAATTTTGCAATGTTAATAGCCTCGCCCAACTGGAACACGCCTAGTACAGCCCAACCTCTCGATTGCATTCAGGCTACAGAGTTTACGTAGTTGTGTAGCTTTTGATACAGTTTCCTTTGTTTAATTAAATACATGAATGTTTAGAGCAAAGTTGAGTACTTTCCCTACAACTGATTCTACAAAATTCCTAAACTATGCAAATTTACAGTCATATCGTTGTCCAATCAATAGTCACCACTAAAACCACAAACAATACATCTAATATATAAAATTCTCGTGTCACAGTTTTCGTTGCCATACTCCTCCGAAACGGCTTTACCGATTTATACCAAATTTTATATGCGTATTCAGTAGGACTGAGAATCGGCTACTATCTATTTTTTATACATCTATCAGTTGTATTTCTTCCAATAAACGGGGTACAAAGGAAACTTATTTTGGCAAAACAAATGTTTGCCGGGACAGCTAGTTTTTTTATAAAATTTACGTTCGGAACGACCGAGGACAGAGATTCCCAAACTTATTTTGTCTACTGCGCACTATAGAAATAAAATGCTTAAGTATCTCCCTATATTTTAAAATATCACTATTTTGAAATTTAAACAAATTATTGTGAGCTATATTAATGGAGACAGATATTTTTTTGGTCACCCTACTGGACCGCACAAGGGGGCGATATCGCCCAGTTTGGGAAAGGCTGACTTAGAACAAAATCATGTAAATATTTAATCATGCATTAAATTGATAACACATCCATTCGACGCCCACCCAGCCCCCAATAGCACTCAGATTAATAAATTGATTTATTGATGTGCTTTTCAATAATTTATTGAAACATAAATTAGTATGTTGCTGTAAATTTCACTATCCTTCGATAATTGTATGAGTGTTATGCATGACATCTTTATTTAACAGTTACAGTTTATTTTTTAGATATGTACTTCCTAAAACGTAAAATAATGAATTAATACACTTCATGCTTTTAAATCCCAAAGCGGGGTAGGCAGAGGCACTTGCTTAGTAAGCAAATGCCCACAGTTCACCAAGCGTATTTAACCCAACGTGAC
>SJJU01071493.1:0-14827 GCA_012932125.1 Conopomorpha cramerella | reverse complement strand
TCCATAGGGCCGTGGGTTCGATTCCCACCGCTGGCAGGTATTTAGGTGATGAGCTTTTAAGTACTTGTTGTATGTGTCTGGGTGTTTTATTTATATAAGTATGTATTTAAAAGGAAAAAAAAGTATTTAAGTAAGTATATTTCGTTGTCTGATTTCCATAACACAAGTGCTTTAGCTACTTAACATAGGATGAAGGCAATGTGTGTGTTGTTGTAAAATAATTATATATATTTATTTATGTTAAAAGTGCCACTAAAATACTTATACATAGAGTTGATTTATGTACTAGATGTCCCAGCGAGTTTTTCCATGGGAAGTCGCCATTGTACTTTATAAAAAAAATACGGATATATAGAGGTAAAAATCGATCCAGCTGTTCTCGAATTTTAGCGAGACTAACCAACCGTGCTTTATAGAAAAGTCTTCATAAAACTCCTATTCTCTTCATTTAAGTGCCCATCATAATCAGCCACATGACGTCCACTGCTCGATGAGGGCCTCCCCCAATGACGTGTTTAACTCACAGAGTGCGCTGCTGCGTGTCCTCTGGAGAGTTCCCTTGGTTGCACTCTTACGACCCCCACGACGGAAAAAGTTGGACTGGGGCGGTGACACTTGTATTCTATTCGCCGTCACCACAAGGATAAACCATAATAAAACCACATTTAAGAGCCCACAAAATATTTATGTGAATAACTCGAAAACTTTGTAAAACGATAGAACAGAGCGAACAATGAAATCGGGTAGTCATAGAAATAATCAACTGATTCCTTTGATTGTTGATGCGGTTGTAAATATTATAATTTCAAGGAACCGGATGTTAATGTAAAGCATGCATATTACTTTGTGACTGTTCCGCGCAAAAGTAGCCCGGTCAACTACATTGACTGGTCGCCAGCTCTAGCGCGATATTTAAACTCTTATTACAGAAGTACGAGACGTAAAAGCACCTAATAAAACACAAAATTTATGGACCTAATAATTGTGTTGGTCCAAAGTAGAGTGTGAGTTAGAAATGCCAGCATGAGAATTACTGGTCACTTCAGAAACAGGTAGCAAAAATGTCTTAAGGTACACTGAAAAAGATTCCGAAAAGTGAATAAAAACTTACAATTTTTTTAAATAAAATAAAATAAATTTATTTCTCGCCATAGAGGGTATCATGCTATTAAGTGTGCATATTTCGTGTACAAAAAGGACTCCGAGCTCGAGTCTTAGAACTAGATTTGTTTTCATTTCCCACATTGTCGCCATAGTAAAAGTTGTTATATTGACGAGCCAAACAACGTTTCTAAGACCATTGCTCGGGGTCCTTTGACACTCTGTATTATTAGTATGTAGTCTTTACATTATTATATTATTATATGATATTAGACATATGATGTTATAATTCTATGCATACAGACATGGATTAAGAGGTGGATTAGTCACTTGATGCAGTAGGTCTCCCATGACGTCTTGAAGCAGATACTTATATATATCCACCTGGTATGGATGACGTTATGCCATTCTCCTGGTTAGTTTATCTATTAACGTTGCATACGAGAACAACTTGCCTCCAGATAGTTGCAAACACTAGCCTTCATAGTTTCGACTAGGCATTCCGTGTTTTCATAAGTAAATGCTTCAAAATTTCCCAGTTTCCTTATTTATTAAACGGCATTATTTCGTCTAAAGCTCTACGACCCCTACACTGGATTTTACGGTTATGGGCATTTCAATTTATACTAATCACTTCCGTCGGGACATCTCAAGAATCGCCTATCACTGAAGTTCTACAAACAATGGTCACCACAGATATTCATCTTCGCTATGAATAAACCAAACATTTATTACATCTGTCTGACTCAAAAGTGATAATTCAATATTAATTTTACATCTTCATTCCATACAACAAACACTGATGCCCAAGGCAAAAAGGAAAGATTGGAATCGCATGTAAATCATAAATACAGCGCGAATAGCGTTTGATATCTTGTGTTGCTGTTCTAAGATAGAATGGAGCAGAGCATAAAGCCATGTGCAAACACATTGATCATTTGTGACGTGGGTAGGGAGGTATCAGCCGAAACGGATTCCCTAAGGTGTTGAGTTCGATTACGCTATCGACAAGGCGTAGCCGATCTGTACACTCCTTTGGTAATACAAATGTCTGATATCCGAAAATAAACATAGGATTGGGTAAAGAATGTTTACTTAAATCAAAATAAAAAGAGTGAGATAAGGTTTTTACAGTAAATTGTTTAGATACCCAACTCAGGGCTTACAAGGTTGATTTTATTGTTTATTTGGTTTTGCGGTTTCCTTTCTCTTCTGTGGTAGTAGATATCTACACATTTTGGTCGCAAAATAGCTCTCTATTTGATTTGCTTATATTTTGTTTATGCCAAATAATTTGACGGTCGAACAACTTTTCATCTGAGTAGCTGATATTCTGCAAGTCAAAATTTAAACTCCTTTGAAAATTCCTAACAAACTTTTCAGATCTCAGATTTCTGATAAACAAGAATCCACCCTTCGCAGACAACAACTAGTCATTGTCTGCAAGGTGATTAGCTAACTCGCACAAAATTGTTTCAAACTAGCGAACTAATTTAGAATGCTGAGTGGCAAAAAGTCACCACGAAAATTTTGCAGTTCGAACTCGCCAAGACGACTTTGAATCACATTTCCAGCTTAAATTGGTATTTCACTCTGAGTTTACTGATGTACTTCGGAGACCAGCAAATTGAAATTGTTGCACCAGATGTTAAGTTCCTTTCAGGATCGTTAGCATGTCTGTCATTAACGATTTCGCCTCCTTACACTTTACTAAATGACTATTTCTGGTAGTCAACGTTCAATTTTATGGTCCAAGGGTTGTAAGGATTTACTAAATTGGAAAAGTTTTCGGAAATGTCGAAGTAGGTAAGGTATGTTTTCGTTAAATGACTTAAAAGTAAAATAGATAAAATGAGTCTGAATCTCCTATTTTAATATGGTAGATAAATAAATACTTGGTTTTCTTACAATATTTGCATATTTGCAATATTTGCTCTTACTTATCACATTGACGCTTGTCTAAATACTAAGTTAAGTGTTTAAATTTTAATCAGCTATCGAGCGTATGTGAACTTTATAGCATAAGTAGCGTCAGTTGTGAACAAAATATGTAAACTATCAACGGTTTACTGGTGACCACAATAAAGACACCATACGCAGCTAATAAGTATAAAATAAGAATTAGAACCGTTTCTTAGTTCAGAACTTTATAGTCTGTTTCCTCGATTGCATACTAAAATCTAAATTTATATCCCAACCCGTTCCAGAAAGTGTTAGAATTTTGCATCACTTGTAAACATCCTTTTGGTTTCCTCCTGATCCTCAAGACATATGGCCCCATGTCTCTTCGGTTGAAATCAGACTTACATCTGCCGAGTTCACCAGATCGTTTAGAACTCTCAATTCCATTGTGACATTGGTAACACTTTCTTGAAACTGAAGATCATTTTATTCTGGTCTTCAACGCGAAATGTTGTGATGAGCCCTAATGAGTGTGACAGTGATTTCTTTGCTTAGTGATTTTAGTTGCTATGTTAGATTAATTTAGTGGTGAATTTGCTTTGTTTGTACGGATTTAGTAGCGACACGTGTACCAGTGGCTGGTTATTTAGTATTGTCATTGTATCCTCTAATTGTTTTGACAATTAAGAGGAATGCCGAGGCACTGTGGATGGATGACATAATTGGCATAATTATTAAGATTTAGATCAATTGATGGATGGGTGAATGTAGGGTTTCACATCTAAAAGCATTTTATGTACCTACGTGTCCTGTAATGAACTGGAATTTTATGTAATTTATGTCAGTAATAAGTAAAGTATACATGAGTATCACTTTTATTGTAGTTCGTGCATTTCATGAATGCGCGCGGGCCTTATATGTGTGAGTCGTATATGGACACGCTAGTTAACAGTTCAAACGAACAAAACTGCCACACACAACATCTAAGGCCCGCACGCATTCATAAAATGCACGAACTATACGACAAAACCTGTTAACGAAACCAAGAACAGCCTTCTGACGACCATTGCAAAACGAGGGTCATGTCAAACATGTCAATAATCGCCACGCTTGGCAGGCGGGTTGGCGATCGCAGTCGTTTGTGGTTTAACACAAAACTTATTATATTAAAAAGTAATACCAAAATTCAAGCAATTTCTAAAGAAATATAATATACCTACACTATAGAATCCCCAGTGAGGTGGACACACATGAAGTAGTTTATAGAAAAAAACTGCTGGTATTTTTCGCTGGAATTTTATATCCCAGACCAACATTAGAAAACACTATAATTTCTTCTTTTTTCCACTAATTACCTTATTATTGTATTGTGATAATTGCTTGTTACTGTCACTACATTCTATCAACCTAATGTTATTTTATCCATCTAACGTTTCTTTTATTTCTAGCGACGCTTTCTCTTCTTTATCCACTTCCACCAAATTATCCTCCATCACGTCTGATGTAATAATCACTTTTGTTAATACCTTTTGTCCTGTCTCCGTCTAATTTTGTGCTAAACCGTTGACGACGTCTTCCTTTTGTATAGATGCGGACATCTCGATGTAAGCAGATTAGTTTTTCACTTGAACTGTCTTTGCTTTTAAATTCAGAAACGGAATGGTTCAGGTTTTGGATTGTCTGCTGTAAGACTGTTCGAGACTAAACAAATATATCATAGGGAATGAGCCCTTTGATATGTATTTTTAGATCATTTTATAATGTAAATGGTGGTGCCAGGTGGATCCGTTTCTATTGCATTGTTTTCTTTTTGAATTTCGGACTTTCAATTTATTACCTTCTATTGGACGCCCCGCGATTTCCTTCGCGTTATTTCAGTATTCATTTCTATTCAAAAATATTCTATCACCAAGTTAGAACCGTAACTGCAAAATTAACGTTTTTGTCTTATAAAGTTCTAGGCCTCTTTACTTATTGGAATTTTGAAAAAATACTTTCCTATATCGCGTAAAAATCAACAGGGATGTTTCTTACTCTTTCACGCAAAAACAACTCGACCAAATCTCAAGAAACTTTGTACACATATTGTGGGAGATACACAATATACTTAATTTTAACGTAATACTTATATTTCACAAAAATATGTAATACACGAGGTACATATATGTAATAGCAGAGGAACACTGTTAATAATGTATATTGTCAAAACAATATTTGCCAGGACAACTAGTATTACTTACATATTATTATATAACATTTCTAATTTACTAAAAATGTATTGCGTATGATACAGAAAGGAAAATACATTTATCATAATAATAATACGAGAAGCAGAATAGGCCTGAAATAAACAAAACAAAAATAACATACAAAACATAGGGTTTACCTTAATTACTTTTGATAGCGTGATGTCTGTATCAACCGGCGATATGGCGATGCCCCAAACGGAAGTAGGGCTCGGTGGTTTACTCATAAGTGGTTATTTTCGTTATAAATAACTACTTATAGCTTGTGTTATAACATTTATAAACGCCCAGCAACTGTCGTGCTATGGACACATTATTGCGTGAACATTCGCTAAGGATTCGGCTAGCATTCGTTGAGCATTCTTCGTACATTGAAAATAGGTTCAAAGGCTCACGGTTATGTTGTAGCATCTTTAACATGAAATTTTCTTTAGTTATTTTTTGTGTAACACCCGGGTAATAACCGGTTGATAACCCTCGAATCACCGATAACAGAGAACGTAGAGAAAGCCAGTGGAAAAGGAGCAAGCAACGAGTTCTGCTCAAATGTTAGGTGTTTTTTATATACCCTCCATTACTAAGACGCGCAACACTGCAACTTGCAGTGACGAGCAACTTGCATTTAAATAATTCATGTATGATATTAAAAAAGGCAGAAGCTGGATGCGAGAAACCGAAAACAAATCACAGTGGCGTGCAATTGGAGAGGCCTATTCCAGCAGTGGACAAGTATGGGCTGATGATGATAATGATGATGATTAAAAAAGGATGCGTCAATCAAGTTTTCATTGCACTTGTTTGCGCAAGAGCCGCGCATCTAAATGGCATTCAAATGTGACACTGAAATGTGTACTTTATTAATTTTACTAGACGTATCAATTTTTCTGAACATTACGTTAGGATGTGAATCGTCCTAACTGACAATTGGGATGTCAGTTTTGAAGCGAAAATGGAGAACCATGTTTTCAAAGTTTCTGTCCACTCCAAAGTTTACGAACAACGATAGTGTGGCCGTATCATCAAGGCAATGGCTGTTTGATCGGGTCAAAATTATATGTTTGTAAGTTATTTTTGGGCCCGTTCTCACCAATCAGAGCTCACGCTCGAGTCCTTATGTGAGGTAATGAGGTGGGGATCGACGGGAAACGATGGGGTCAATTCTTTAACACGCTCATTATGTTGAAGTTGTGTTCAAACATATGTGTTTACTGACAGACAGTCTTTCTGGATTGGGACGTACACGACTATCGTACTATTCGATTTTACGTCCAATGTTTTAAACGAAAAGATAAAATTTACATTCATTGCGATATGAAATTCTATTACAAGCAACTTTCAGGCAGACTACCTTAATCAATATTAAATTAAAAATAAAATAAAATAAAAAGCCACCCGTTTTTTATGTTCGTGTAGTGCTCTTTCATTTGATATCCCACATGGACATATTTGCATAAACTCGACATTTATCCCCACTTTAAAACCCCATCCATAACTTTTAAACAAACCAGCAATTTTCATTTAATAAACAGATTTTAAATATACGTATAGTCTCTCTTTTATTTGATACCAAATTGGACATAATATTTACTCAAGTTGGTAACATTTTTCATCCGTACTTTAAACCCCCATAACTTTTAAATGGGTGAACCGATATCGATTAAACATAGCTAAGAACACGCTCGATCAAATTAGCTTTGACCTCAACAGCAAAGAACAAAAATCTTTATTATAATGAGATATAAAAAGTTCAAGAGTTATGATGCCACACACATACACGTCAAACTTCTAACACCCCTCTCTTTACGCTGGGGTTAAAAATTGATTCATCGTGAAGAAATATCAATGAGTTACGAAATTATGTAGCTCCGTTGAATTTTTGTTTCTAATGTGAAGACATTTTTATATTTTTATTCCGGGTCCATATCCGTTTTTCACTCGTCAGCTACTTTCATGCGGTTTGCATTATCTTACGTTACGAACGTCCGATTTGGTGATGTCCTCGCCGAAGGTGGCGTGAAAAGTACTCGAAACCGGAGGTCATGTATGAAAAGATGTACGAATGTAGATGAAGCGAAAGGGGTATGTCAGGACCGTGACAAATGGAGATTTGTAGTCTCTGTCTACCCCTCTGGGAGACAGGCGTATGTATGTATGTACGAGCGTCCGTTACTTGCATACATTTTTGCCACAACCAACGTTACGTTCAGTCGTATGACGTTAATTAACTACTCGTTATCCGTGACTTCCGTGAGGCATGTCATTGAAACTAGCCATTATTACCCTTTTGACAAATAAAGACCATTTTTCAGTATTAACAGGTGGCCTTTTTTATGAGAACTCATTATTTTTTTTACTATGAACAAGCGTTTGACCACCATCCTGCCTGATGTTAAGCAGCGATGTGGTCTACGATGGAGCACACTTGTTCAGTAGGTACCTATTCACCCGCGACTTGAAGACCTTCAGACTGTAATGCGCAGGAAACACAGACTCCGGCAAGTCGTTCCACATCCATAATTTCTCGCCATTTTGAAATGAGACGAGACTCGTTGGCCAGACTCTACAATCCGTAAAATATTATGACATTAACGTCGCGTTATCCGTGAGGTATGTTATTGAAACTAGCCATAAGACAACCTGCTCGTAATATTGTTGTAATCCAGTCAAATCCTACCTATAATTGGACGTAGTTACACAGAAAGGACTCGCAATCAACAAAAAGTTACTTCCGAGATATTGAGCTTTAAAGTTGGATGCGCTATTGACCCATATTTTTTTTATTTTTTTAAACACTATGAACAAGCGCGACCACCATCCTGCCTGATATTACGCAGCGATGTGGTGTACGATGGAGCACACTTGTTCAGTAGGTACTTATACATGTGGATTGAGTCAGGGTACATGAAAAATAGGTTATAGTGAACTTTTTTTATATGATGGATATGTCTTAACTTAGCACCCTGGTATAGCTAAGTCAATTTCGGGTAAAGTGTGGATTGAGTCCTTTCTGTGTAACTACGTCCAATTATATTAGACTAATGTACGCCCCGCGATTTTATACGCGCAGTTTCTGTATGAATGACGGCCGGTATGGATTAGTTGTCAGGACATCTGCCTCTAGGACGACGGTCGCGGGTTCGATTCCCGCTTATCTATGATATAATGCTTTAGTGACAAGCTGAGGTATTCGTTGTGTGCGTCTGGGTGTTTTAATTATCTATGTATGTATTTAAAAATATATCAGTCTCTAGCACCCGTAGTACAGGGTATCCTAGTTGTGGTAAGGTCACCGTGTGTAAAAATGTATTTATTTATTTTTACACTAACGTTTACTACTACGACAACTAACGTATTTCCCATATTCAATTCTACCCCCCTTTTTACCTCCGGTTCATGTCAAATAAAAAGTCAGTGACTTTCAGTTATAACTCACGATACCAAACAACTTTCTCCAAAGAACCCTCTATGTCATTGTTCCTTGAGTGAGTTCACTAGGCAGCTGTTATAATCTCGAAATAATAAAAAACAAAAAAAATACACTTCACGCCTTTTAATCCCAAAGCGGGGTAGGCAGAGGGAGAGGGTGAGGGTAGGCACTTGCTAAAGCAAATGCCCATGGTTCACCAAGCGTATTTAACCCATCGCCGTTATAGGGTTCACACACCTTGTGGTGTGCGGGTTTCATCACGATGTTGTCTTTCACCGTGCGAGCATTGCGTTGCGTACATAGGCTCTGAAAAAGAGTCCCATTGGTACACGTCCAGTAGCCGGACTCGAACCCGCAACCTCTCGGTTACAAGTCAAGGATCCTACCAACTGGACCACAGACGCTCGAACTGTAGTATTAACTGTTTCCCGGACATTAAACGCCTATAGGCGTCATAACAAAGACTCCTAAATCATTATTTTACTTCTTTTTATACTTAACATTAAGTCATTGAAATTTGCCTTTCCTATGTATAAACATGCACACATACTTTTAACATACACTATTGTATTGGTATAGTTCTGTAAAGATAGTGTTATAATGTAAATAAATAAAATAAATAAGACCGATAGGCGAATAAATCGCTCTGCGCAAGTGGAGATGGATTGGCCACGCGCTCCGAAGAGGCGAAAACGATCTGGCGGCGGTTGTGGCTTTCGAGGCCCCATAGCGGGAAGCGGAGAAGAGGAAGACCAACGCACACGTGGCGGCGCTACGTGGACTCCGAGCGCGGGCATTGACTGGAGAGCCGCAAAGACGGCAGCGCTGGACAGAGGGACATGGAGAGATATCTGCAAGGCCCTATGTTCCCCCGGGTATGCTACGACTTAAGTAAGTAAGTAAATAAAATAAATAAATGTCAAAAACAAAAAACTACCACTTTATGAAGTGGCAATCAGCTGATCGGTAAGTTTGCATGAAGTGATGAAATTTTTTTTCGTCTCAGCGCGAGGGCTGAGCTGGTCTGATGCCAGAGCAGTAGCAGAGGACAGGACGACGTGGCGCCATCTAGTATAGTTCGATTATACCACTGGGGTACCATAGGACTTACGTAAGTAAGTATGTATAGACAATGTTATGTAACGTTGCTGTGACGTTGCAGTAACCCGTCCTTTGTATCGACGAGTTTGTGGTCTCCACCACCGCGTCACACTGATTGAACTCGACAACGGTTAATTAAACAAACCTCCCCGAAAGGGTTAATTACGTATTACCGTCGAATTGTGGCTATAGTTGTCATTTGTGTGTTAGTACGAGAAATGGAACCATTATAGGTACATGTAATGCACAATAGGTCATAACTACACTGTATTAATATTTACAAATAAATGTTCCGGCAAATATTTGTTTGGTCATAGGAATTCTTTTGAATCAGTGTGTCCTACCTGTAATGAAATACCGAGCTGAAACGTGGACACTGACGGCACGGTTGGCTCAGAAGCTCAAAGTCGCACAGTTTGCTATGAAAAGGGGCTTGCTATGCTCGGCGTTTCTCTGAAGGAAATGTCTGAGAAATGACATCTTCGGGGAATCAAAAATGAAGTGATCCGACAGAGAACCAAAGTCATCGGTTTAGCAAGCTGAAGTGGCAGTAGGCCGTAGAACCGATTACCGGGCAAACGAGTTCTCGAGTGGAGACCGCGTCTCGACAAACGGAGTTTAGGACGCCCTCAGGCAAGGTGGGTTGATGATCTGCGCTAGATGGCTGGCAAAAACTGAATGCGAGAAACCGAAAACAGTATCGTCCAATTGGAGAAGCCTATGTCCAGCTCTGGAAAAGTATGGGCTGATGATGAAGAATTCTTTGTACCGCGTGTAGCTGTTATATATAATGTAGTACCTATAATCAAATACGTAGAGTATATTAAAATATAATACGTACTTTCATAACAATACCATCATCAGCAACATAACGTCTACTGTTGGACGAGGGAATCCCGCAACGATTTCGCTCATTTGGGGGGGAAATGCCAATAATTGCCACGCTTGGCAGGCGGGTTGGTGATCGCAGTGGTGTTGCGGTTTAACTCACAGAGAGAGCTGCTGCCCGTTCTCTGGAGGGTTCCTACGGTAGCTTCACAGAACCCCCATGACAGGAAAAGTTGGGCTGGGATGGGGGACACATGTGTTCTATTGGTACACTGATGGTGGTTGTATAGCACATTGTTACACTGCATCATAACAATGTGCTATATTTTGTCTCGTAATTCCCACGGTATAGAAAAAAAACGTAAATAAAACCACGCGGCACGGCTAGTAAGTTATTTTATTACAGTTTTTTTAATATATACAGTAATTTTAGCGGTAAATCAAAACAAACTAGTGCGATAATGTACTACGCAAAATGAAATATAAAATTTGACTCGGTTTTTTGGGAATTTTCTACAGTTTCTATAATCATATTTATTTGTTATTGCAGAATATTGACCACACAGCAAGCATAAAAGTATTTTTTCTATTAGAATACAAACAACAATTCAGGCTTCTATCGAACTGTAGATAGAAAATAAAGCTATTAGTTTCCAACCATGAACGATAGAGATAGCCGCAGTAAATTATTTATTTCGGGCTGGGATTTAATATAATTACCATGGTCTAAAACCGTAACGAATAAATTAATCAATGAACTATTTCTCTTCGATTGGTGTAGTGGTCGTCTGCATCTATTCCGTAAGGTCGTGGGTTCGATTCCCGCCGCTGACAGGTACTTAGGTGATGCGCTTTTAAGTACTTGTTGGATGTGTCTCGGTGTTTTATTCATATAAGTATTTAAAAGAAAAAAAATGTATTTAAGTAAGTATATTTCGTTGTCTGAATTCCATAAGACTGTGTTTAACAAGTGTTTTACCTACTTTATATGGGATGAAGGCAATGTGTGAGTTACTGTAAATATTTATTTATTTATTATGTATATCGAATCATCTAAACTACTATTATAAATGCGAACGTAACTCTGTCTGTCTCTCTGTCTCGCTTTCACGCCAAAACTACTTATCAGATTTATTAGAAATCTCGTATTCAGATAGTTTAGAGTCTGAGAAAGGACATAGACTACTCTTCATCCCTATCTTGTGGGACTTTTACTAAATAGAGGGTGTTATAGTTTGTATGAAATACTGAAACTAAGGTAATGAAATCGCGGGGCGTCCACTATTAACATAATGTTTTTTTATTAACCAGCCCCTTACCTCGGCGGTGTAACTCATAGTTTATCCCGTTCCCGTGGAAATTCCGGGATAAGTCACGGCCTATGTGTTATTCTCATGCATAAGCCATATTATTTATGTAAATTTTAATTTAAACCCGATTAGTACTTTTCGCGTGAAATAGTACCTAACAAAATGTATCCATCCATCAAAATGTTTAACTACGCGCCAAAAGACCTTTATGGCAATGAATTGTTTTTAGTCTTAGGTTTAAGAGCCCCTGCAGACTACAGACTTTTAATCGGACGCACAATCGGTATGAATATTATCGTCATGCACACTAAAAGATTTTACATCTTCATACTGATCATGCGGCCGACTAAAAGTCTGTAGTCTGCAGGGCCCATTAATCTATATACATAAAACTCCTGACAAAGTCCTGACTAATTCATTCATCACTGATTCATCAACCAAACCCTTGAGCCTATAAAGCTGAAACTTTGCACAGGGGTTCTTTTTCTGATGTTTACGTAAGATAAGAAAGGATTTTTCAAAATCATTCTTTATTGGGTAAAACATTTCGGAGTTATAATTCTAAAACTTGGTAATATCTTTTAATATAAATTAACAGTGTTACAGCGCGAATAATATCGCGGGACGTCCACTAGTCTACAATATTTTTGACTGACTCAGAGACATAAAGTTATGAACCAACATAACGACTGAGACGTCAATCAGTCAACGTCGTATGCGACTATTAATATATACAAGTGTACAAATAAGGCAATGCATAATGCACCTAGTAATGAAATATTCTTGTCATATTTCAGTAAGGCTCAAACTAGTACTTTCATTTATTTAGTGAACCTAATGTTGAAAAGGCGTTTCAGAAATATAAAGTAAGTACATGCTACCGCAGGACCCGACTTGATGTCAAGTTCTATAACCTATCCTTAGATTAAACCTTTGTAAATGATAATATTTGGCGGTCACCCATCCAGTGGGTGCGCCTTTTCGGCGGTTTAGGTGCAAAATTAAAAACTAATACAATTGGTATTGACTACTTCTTCAAATATCCACTTCTACAAATGACTATTTCGTGAAATGACCACTTTTTCCGAAGTTAACGCCATGACTTGGTTGATGTTGTAAATTTACCTCTCTGTACACGTATTTCAATGTTCGACCTTTCCGCGGTTAGGACCGACGATCAAGTGCAATACCTATAATGTCAACAAAGTAAAAAGTGAACCCCTTTCATAAAAAGTGGACGTTTCAATAAATAGTGATATGTAGAGTTGTTAATTTAACTCTTTCCCGGACAGTGAACGGCTATAGCCGTCATAACAATAAAAAATCTATTGTGTTTTTCACTGTCCGCCAATGTTAATTTAACTCTTTCCCGGACAGTGAACGGCTATAGCCGTCATAACAATAAAAAATCTATTGTGTTTTTCACTGTCCGCCAATGTGTTAAGGAAATGTTCATTTGTGGAAGTGGATATTTAAAGCAGTCCTCAATACTAATTATGGTCATTGTTATTTGTGGTTCTAGACCGATGAATGGCACCATGCCTTGTGTTCGTTAATTTGATTGCAAACAAACATCAAAGGAGGAACACTTATTGCAACTTATAAAGTAAAATTACAAAACAGTAATCAAATAATTTCCATTAAATTGTGGTGATATCATCAGCCCTAACGATTATTTCAGCGGAATTCAAAACAAACTAAATAAAAAGAATACTGCAGATTATTTATTAAGAACAACTGTGTTGATTTGTCGATTGTCATAAATTTCTACGATTTTATAGCGTTATATATGTACCAATGTGTTATAATTTTAATATAATGCTCAGTTTAGTAGAGGGGAAAGCGTAGTGATGGGTGTTTTTAATTTTTATCGATATAGAACAAAGTCAAGATCTTGTCACAATTTTTTAAAATTACTATTATACGTGTCTAACTACCCCAGCAACTTTTCTCGTCTTGGGGGTTGTAAGAGGCGACCGAGGGAACCCTCCAGAGGACGGGCAGCAGCTCTCTCTGCGAGTTAATCACAATACCAATACGATCGCCAACCCGCCTATCAAGCGTGGCGTTTTTGGCATTTCCGCCCAATTAATCATGGAAATCATTGGGGGAGACCGTCGACCAGCAGTGGACGTCATGTGGCTGATGATGATGATGACTTAATACAATTTGCTGAAATTAGAGATTTTACTATTTTTGTTTCTTCATTATAACGATTCCATCTTTGTATTTTTGTATTATTTATACAAGAAAATAGATTTAAGTAGGTATAATTATAGACATTGATTTTGTGTAAACGCTTTCATTATTTTTCGTCAGGTCAAGATTACTATACCCTTAAACAAATGCGTAGATACTATATATTTAACCACGTCCAAATGATGTGTTTTAGGGAATAATCCATACTTTCTGAAGTACTTTAATAAAAAATCGTGAACTGTATTTAAAATTTGGACTTTATACGTATACAACTAATGTTTTAAGTCAGATTTTTGTAAATACTAATCTAATGATTACGCTCTGAAGCGAAACTGTCGATATCGAGACACTTTAAGTTTTCCCATCACTAAACCGACGCCTGAACTATTTCCGTTGAGTCACCCATAACGCTGGCAGCTGTCACAATTTGTCGTGGCAATAGCTCACCATCATAACTTGACCTTCCATATCTCCCTATCTTCATACGTCTTTATTCCATACAAGAACAAAAACGACAAAGTATTTATCCCACGCGCGATGATCATAATCTTAAGTAGTTGGTCTCAGCAATAACTATTAACATGAAGAACAAGTAGATAGCAGATTCATAAAATATATCAAAATATATACAGGGTGTTACAAAAACCTGCAGTGGGAATTGAAGGGCCTATAGAGAAAGCCTTTATTAATGGAACAACATAGAGGAAATTAAG
>SJJU01071491.1:0-61840 GCA_012932125.1 Conopomorpha cramerella | reverse complement strand
ACGCAACGCTCGTACGGTGAAGGACAACATCGTGATGAAACCCGCACACCACAAGGTGTGTGAACCCCTGAGCTACCTCGGCGCATGCAACAAGTGTGAAATAATCCATCCATTTTGAATTTGAAGTTTCATTATTATACGTTTAGTCGTTTAGGTATTGTCGTTTTTGGACGATCCTACGGGAACGAAATTGGGATAAACTTTAGCCTAAATCTTATTCCAGTATATAACCTATCTGCGTGCCAAATTTCATCAAAATCTGTCCAGCCGTTTTGACGTGATTCGCGGACAAACAGACAGACAGACATTTTTGCAAAAATATGAAATTCGGCTTCTGTAACTCTGTATTGATATACTCCACCGATTTTACTGTAAAAAGAATCATTGTACAGTTTTGGACCCTGAACAGTATTATTATAAGGATAGATTTATAGAGACCTATTTTTAAAAAATCCTTAATTTCAGGTGACAGCACAAGTTATAATTATAAAGAAATGAAGTTCACGTCTCTTATTTCCAAGTGGTATAAACACTTAATAAGTAGGTAATTGACCACGATTCCACACACGAACCCATAAATTCTAATTTCAAGTGGACTCTATCGCTAACTGTGCTACATACTGTCGTGTCGGAAAGTGGCTGGGAATGAGACTGGGCTGGTCATGTTGGTCGTATATTTCCGTATCGTTGGGCAAATAAGATGACCTGAAGCCCAACGGTAGAAAACAACATGGTAGACCTCGAAAAAAAAGCCTGCTGAACGACTGTGTGACGTCGACTGTACTGTCGACGTGAGTGGAGAAAAGATAGAGAAGTCTTGCCCTGCAGTGCTAGTATACTATGCTAGCTGCAGTTGCCGGAATGATGTCCGTAAGACGGGAAACTGTATATGAATACATACATATATACATATCACGTCTGTCTCCCAGAGGGGTCGGCAGAGGCTATACAGATCTCCATTTGTCACGGTCCTGACGCTTCATCTAGATTCATACATCTTTTTATACACCTCCGGTTTCGATTACTTTTCACACCACCGTCCACCAGGACATCACCAATCTGGTCAATGTACATATGTCCTTCTGGGGCGACCTCTACTCACCCGGCCCATTACATCACCCATATAAATCTCTTTCGTCAGTCGACTTTCATCTATTCTCTCCATATGTATATGAATGTCGTTATCAAATCACTTACCCATTACCATCGCCAATATCCTCAATATCGCGCGTAAGACTAGTCGAGGCGACATTCTCACAATTCGGATCGTTAGAGCAGCACCCGTTAGGACTTCGCACAGGCGAAGGCGTCTCTGTTATTGTGCCGTAGCAACCTGTTTTGTAAATTGCGTAATTAAGGGCGAAAATCAGATGTATGACATTAGACATTAAGATGCTATGAGATAGATAACGTCAGCAGAGAAATGATAGAGAGAGATATTGTAACGGCGAAATCTTGATTGATTTCTTTTTTTAAAGAAAATCAAGAAATAAAGGTTTTGCTTTGGCTATTGGGCAAAGTTATTTCTAGAAACTGTTAATTTGACAGTTGCTTGTCAGTGTGTGCGTTTGCACCGAGAACCCATAGTGGAATTCAACATGATCCTTATACCTCCTACTAGAATTAGTAGAAGTTATAAAACATACAGGAAGTGTCAAATAGATTGTAGCAGTTGGAATGTGCAGTTTTTTTCATACAAAATACATATACTTCGACGCCAAAAAAATCTAAGAAGTACTCACCAGTTCCATTAGCTGACAAGCTCTGTGTAGTAGATATAGGTTCTACATTGTCGACCAATGTTGTGGTTTCGTTGATGGATCCAGCGAGATCCGCGGATATCGAAGAGATTTGTTCCGAGCGGCGGCGTACGCGCAGGTACAATATTAGGCAGGTCGTTGTCACTGATAGAACACAATGTATAAGTTAGAAAGACGAAAGAAATGATATTTACTACTTTAACGTAGCGCCTATCCTCGTTATAGGGTTCACACACCTTGTCATATGCAGGTTTCATCACAATTTTTTCTTTACCATATTAGGATCGTTGCATAGTGTATGCTCTAAAAATGAGACCCCAAAACATCCCGATTGCAAATCGAAGTACCCGACAATTAAATTGCTATAGCCGTTATAAAAGTAAATACATATACAATGTTAATACCACTTACAGGTAAGAGAGAATAGCAGCACAGCCAACCGTATGGCGTTGAAGGCTTTAGAACTCAGTTGACCGTTCTTAGCGGCGACGACTAGTACTATCAGCAGCACGCAGCTTGCTCCCCACGACATCAGCACCAGAAGAGGAAACACTGACTTTAGGAATTGTGAACTGCGTGACTGAAAAAAGAGATCAATACATCATTCATCAATACATTACTGAATTTGTGGTGTCAATCAATAATGTTATGCCATGGCCTATTTCCAGCAGTGGAGAAATATGGGTTAATGATGATGTTTGTATACAAAAAAAAAACGGAAGGCATAAATAATTGTATTAAATAGACATTGCTACAAGGCCCTTGTATTGATATTTTTTCATTATAAGTATCTATTCATATTTTGAGCTTACACACTCAAAAGAAACCGAACCTGGTAGGTGTTTAGTGATGTTTCAAAGTTAAAAACTAACAAAGAGTACATTTTTATAGAATTTGGGCTCCAATTTTCATATCTGCGACTTGACGATATTGACCTAAAAAGTAAATGACACAAAGTGATATTGAAACAGCGGCAATTTGCCGTGTGGAAAAACTTTACCGCGTCTTTCTCGTAAAAATATAGTGTAGACTTTAACTTGGAGCAGTATTTTTACATACTTCTTAGTCACTATATTTATTTAGGTACTCTAAATCAGTTCGTACTGTATTATCGTAACACGGGTTACAGATAATAGTTGCAAAAAATAGAATTGGTATCTATGATGTCAAGGCCAAAACATGGCATTGCTGTGAAGTGAAAACATTAATTTGTTGCGAAATTCAGACTTAAGAAAATCAAGGTGAAAAATTACAACGAGATTTGTTTTTTTTTGGGTGTTGTTTTTTTTTAATACTGCATATGAAAATAGACAAAAATATACGTATCGTATTTTTTCTTTTCGCTCTGCGTTCAGTTTTTCATTGATAATTGTCATTTTGAAAATCGGGTTTTCCTAAATGGCCGCAATACTTATAAGTCTGTGTCTATCCACACACCTACAAAAAAAAATATTTGACGAAAACGACATGGCTTCTGTTTGTTTATATGATTCCAGGGTCAACTTAACCCACAAAATTTATGTGTGCCTAAACATGAAAGGAGAAAAAAAGTGAACAAGAGATGAATATTGTAAAATAGACATTAAGTAAACATCAGGATGTTATGTGCAGTGTTGTATACGTATGCTCGACATATAATTTAAACATCATCCCGGGCATTTAACTAAAGGGCATGCCCCCTACGAAATACTATTATTTTAAGGCCAGAATGTACAACATAAATTAAGCTACTACTATTGTTATAAGTTTCAACATAAAATTATTTCTTACAATCATAGACCTAAATACATAGACAGGCCCTTGCCTGTAATAAATTCGTTCCAAATTCCTAGAAAACGTGACTAGCAGTTAATTTGCTACGAACTAAATTTGGTAAGTCAACACGCAGATGGGACGTTCACAGATAATAACGATGACAAGTACTAATTCCATTGAAAAATTGCATGTACAAAGACAAGATTGCAGGTAATCCATTTGATTTACGTACTTAGTAATACTTAACATATATTTGTGATGAAGATTAACAATTAAGGAAGGGGTATTTTAATTTTTGAAATATCGTCAATTAGATAAGTCAAATTACTCAGAAATCAGAGTTTCTCATGTTTAAAGTATTTTATAGGATACTTGTTCCCGTTATTAATCCCGTTCCCGCAAGAACGTAGCCTAAGTGTTATTCCAATGTGTAAGCTATACTGTCGTAAAGTTAAATTGTAATCTTTTCAGTAGTTTTTGTGTGAATCAATATGAAAATCCATCCAAACTTTCACGTTTATCAAAGGAGACATATTTCGGTACTAAAGTCGTCGTAAATTCAAAATGAGAAATAAGTGGATGTCAACAATTCGTTAGGTGTCGAGCACTGGAACATTTACAGTAATAGTTAAAACGGGGAATTCCCGACTAAGGCTCGTATTCTCAAACTCGCCTCAAGTACTGATTTCTACTCAAGTCACTTTGGCCCACTATAATCGTGATTGGATTATTGTTACAGTTTAATTTAGACATAAAGTTATTTAAAAAAAAATACACTTCACGCCTTTTAATCTCAAAGCGGGGTAGGCAGAGGCACTTGCTTAATAAGCAAATGCCCAACGTGACAGGGGGTGAGCCCATCGCCGTTATAGGGTTCACACACCTTATTTTAAAACACAAGGAAAAAGGCCACTTCCCTACCTCGAACAAGAGCAACCCCAGTGCCAGCATAGCAGTCCACAGGGCAGCGGAATACATTCCGAACACCGTCATACAACGCTGCAAGATGCCGAGCCACGCCGGCGTGATGGGGTCCGTTGTAGGCCCACCGCATATCACACCTATCGCTTGAATTGCCTGAAAATGTTCGTACATTTTTTTTAAGTAACACAGTAAAAATTAAACGGTAAATCATCGTCGGTAGTACGTACAGATATTTATGAACTTGAGTTGTTGTAACAACATTACAGAGTGCACGTATTTTTTATTTATAATAACACTGTTATGTAAATATGCCTAATCAAAGCGCATTGCGTACTAAGCAAAATTTTACATAGGTGCAAACTTTAACACTTAGGTATCTAGTAGCAGTAGTACGGTCGGCCAAGAAAATGGTCTATCAGTTTCGATGACACTTCCTGTGGCACTAAAACAACAATAAGGTAGAGTTGGTATATTGTGACAAGTGAACAATGAACCTTAATATTGAATGACATTCATATGAGTTTCAACCTTAGGGTGGTAGAGCAGATTCTTGGCCGACTGTACCTCAGTACTTTGGACACTTAAGCACTTAACATCTTTTGCCACTTTATAATTTACCTGTGTTTTATGCAAATAAATAAATGAACTTACTAGTAAGTGTAAAATAGTGACGTCCTTACGGCTTACATATTAGTGGCAACAATAAAACTATGTACGACTTTAATATAATTATATGTGAAAGAAATATATTTATATATAAACATACGGCCGTGTTGTTAAACAGCCAGAAGTAATAGATCTCAAATCTCCGAAAATGTTTTTCTACTTTTGTTCGTTATAAAGTCTTTGTCAATTTGAAGTGCGAGTCGTGGAGCACCCTGTACCTATATGTTAATAAAAAAATAATCACAAACCTGCGATATAATCAAACACATCGTTATCCTATGCGGCATTATTTTATACTTCTTAGTATATATGAAGACACCAAACAGCCATATTATAGCGACGAGACTGGCAATGGACAAGTTGTAGGTGAATCTCTGCAGATGCTCAATGAAGTTTGTCGGTATATTTATCAATTGCGCAGACATCAACATTATGGGAGCCGATATGAGCGTACATAGCACCATCGAAGAGGCAATCTGTAATTTAATATGACGTCACATAATGTTTTAAATGAAATAAACAGAGTCTGTCAGTAGCTCTAAAGAAAATAAGCTCTTTTTACAGATAAAATGTTGTTGTCCCTGAAATACTTGCCAATTCCATCTCTAGCTGGTAAAGGCCAGAAATAATGAACACGGCCGGTGCTGTTGGTATAGTACCATATAGGAAAGCGTAAGTGGAAAGTGACAGAGTATCGGTGTCGTTGTCGCCCGCTTGTAGCAGGCTGACAGTTTCGCGCATCACTAGGGGCAATACCAACCTGTAAGGGAAATATTAATTTAAATGCTTCCTCTCTAGTGACCAATGATTCAGGGTACAGGGGAATAATCGCAAGTCGCAAGAAAATTGCGATCTTTCTATTTTAAACATATGTAAATGGAACTTCAGGCCAGTGGAATTAGAACAACAAGAAAACGTCCATACGTTTTGTGTCGATCCATTCGTTTTGGCAAAAGTCTACGAATCGCAGCTCGCAGTGCTATGCCGTGATTGGTCTGACGTCATTAAAGGGAATGAATCAACACTAAACGAACTGACATTTTGTTTGTATTGAAGCCCAGTGTTTCTCAGAGTCGTAGGCAGAGGCTACAGATCTCTGTTTCTCATATACGTCAGATGAGAAACTTCTTCCAAACCACATTGAATATTCAGCACTCACCTACCAAAAGATTCTTGTAGCACATAAGTGTTTCACTCAGTCAGTTCTAAAGTGTGTAATTTTTTTACTACTATTAATTCAATATTTCTCTGGGTTAGCTAATCTGGTCTACCACGCCACTAAGGAATAAACTTTTATTAATGCCATTTTTGATTAATCACAATCCTTATTGATGTTTTAGTGTCACAGGATGTGAAACTGATAGACCACTTTCTTTGCAGACCACACAGAAAAGGGGCTAGATAAATATAGGCTAATTAAAAAAAATATACTTCTCCTGTATTGTAGCTAGCTTACAATTTCACAATTATGAGAACACCGGGCAGCAACAATGCGGCGCCATACAGTCGCTGTATCTGTCCCACCATACGGAATCCAAGCAAAAATAAAGCTGTTCCCGTAAAAGATTTGCCAAATATCTGCAATTATTTGTCCTTTGTTAGCAACTATGTTAATTTACTTTAGTTGTTGGTTAATTAATTTTGTTGTTGGTTAGATATCAGCTATAGGGATGTTTGGCTTCAATTTTTTTGGTGCTATTTTTTTTCAAAGTCTGTGTCTGCTGCAGTGTAGCAACCTCAGTACCTGCCTGCATAATGTACATTCATGCTTAGATTAAACAATCATGAAGAGCATTGGGTTAGCTGAGGTAGAATGATGGTGACTTTAATGCAGGCTAGCTTAATAAGTATTCCTTCCTGTATTACATAGGTAGACATTGTTACATACATACATACACTTCACACCTGTCTCCCAGAGGGGTAGGCAGAGACTACAGATCTCCATTTGTCACAATCTTGACATACCCCTTTCGCTTCATCTACATTCATACATCTTTTCATACATGACCTCAGGTTTCGATTACATTTCACGCCACCTTCGGCTAGGACAACACCAATCTGGTCAACATATGCCCTTCTGGGGCAACCTCTACTCATCCGGCCTCAATTGTACTTATCCTATAAATCACTAAAAACGATTCTAGCACCAAACTTATTTTTACAATAGTAACAATTTGACTGACTACCTACATTGAGCAGATTTAGAAAAGTGGTAGTTCTAATATATGGACAAATAAACAAGTATAAAGTACTTACATCAAATAGACCTTCAACTGTGGTAGATAGTCCTTGTTTAAACATTATATTTGCTAATATTCCCAGCACAGTCATAATTGAAATAGGGTTGTATGCAATGCCTTTGACAATCTGACCCACCAGTTTCAATTTGCAGACTGCCTTCCTTTGAGATTCTGTGAGAGCCTCAGTTACTTCACTTTGCTTATTGATTTCCATCAGGACATATGCAATTGGGTTTAATACCACCAGTGATATTGGTGCCATCAGGTACAGGTATGTAGCATATTCCTTATGAGTGGCATTATATACAGCATCAACTGAAGTAAAAATTTATGCTTTATTAATTTGTCTTTTTTGTTTTTAATCATGACAACATTTGTACTATACTTAGTTAAAAAGGTAATGCTGCTGTGTCCAATTATCAGTAGTCATAGTCATCATTCAAATTGTACTTATAGATACCTAATAAACTAATTCATACTTACTAATTGGGTATCCAAGAGCAAAGTCATTGCTTTGGGTACAGAATATAGCAAATAATCCTGCTCTCCCTAAATGTGAGGGCTTTGTTATCAGCAATGTCACAATTATAACACCAATAAAAATTATTCCTTTTGCAACTAAAATAGATAGCAGAAAATTCCAATTTACGACACTAAAATCAAGTTTAGCTAGCGATAAAAATATTAGTGACGGCAAAGCAAAGGTGCCAACATATGTGCCTATCCCTTTAGCTTGAGTTTGTGAAACAAGGGCCAGTATTCCAGAAATGTATCTGAAACCAAAAACATTAACAAATAAATCTGCGAACATAAATCAGAAGTAGTACTTAACTATTAATGTTGTGTAGTTACACACTCACCCACAAAAAATTATAGCGAAGCATTGAATAAGAGCTGGATATAGGCGCTCCGTATTACTCGGCGGGTCCGCATACGAATTATCCATTTTGAAAGGATATGTCTACAAAGACCTCATGTTATTTTTGATAAACCATCACTGATTTTATTTTAAAATTGTGTAAGACACTCAAACAATCGCGTTGTTTTTCCTATTACAGGAACGAAGCACAGAGCGATAATTTTCCAAAATTTTCCACTATCACGTCTTGAACTCTGAAGAACCGACCTTATTTTCTTATAAAAAATACAACAGAAAATTATTGTTTTGACGTCTGACGTTTCCACAAGTTGACATTTATTGAATTGACAGTTTGACTAACACATCCGTCCGTATGTGAGTCCCAAATGTCAGTCATAAAAAAGTATAATATTGTGCGTTCACGAGATATCTGATCGAAATGGAACAATATTGGTATATTGTTGTACCATAGACAACGACTTTACTTTTAACTTTACGTATTTCCGGTACTATACGCAGCAACCGTAATTTCCTGCTGTCCGCCATTATCGAGTTGTTCTTTCGCCGGGTCTGTCGGGTCAGGAGTGAATGTTACAATTCAAATAAATTTATCAAATTCTCTCAAACGAGAGGTAACTTCTTCATATTTTATTTTATTTTATGGGTATTTTTTATTTTTAAAGTATTAGATCTGGTGATAACTTTTTTGTTATACCTTGTTACAGATCCTACCGTATTATACCTTTCAAAGCTTGCAAGATGCAGTACAACGCGTTTCACAATCAACATCCGATGTAAGTTATATCTACGGTAATTTATGTCTTATTATGAGCCTATTCTCTAAAGATCTATGGCAGGTTTATCCACTTTCATGTTTAGGTCAACGTAGGTAGCGGCCATTTTGTGCAATGAATGTGCTCGCTCAGCTGATAATGGATGGCTGGGCGCGTTCTCTTTTCGTAGCTAGGTAAATGCAATTTGATCGATTGTGCGCCCAGAATAGTCATCCTCCAGATACAATTTGGTTATTGTTTTCTTACTGAAACAGCAAAAGCAATTTTAATTGTTACATTAGAAAGTCCTTCAATGCAGAGTTGGTAATATATCTACCTACTTGGCACTAGAAAAGTTAGTGTAGGTAGGTCCACACGTATAAAAGTATGCCATGTACGACCGTGTCGAGCGAGGTGTGCTCTTAATTTTGTAGCACTCAGAATGTTACATTTTTATAGAAATATTGTAATAACAATAATATTGGAACAGAAATTCTTTAAATGTACATTGAACTGAAATTGTAGGTACCTAAGTACTTATACCATTGATTGGATAAAGTTGCATGGAAATGAATAGTAATGATAGTATGATGTACTGACTTAAACAAATAAGTGTGAACATTTTAGTTACATGTATATTTTAAGTTAATAATAATTAAAAAAAAACTTATCTCCCTACATGAAGTAACCTTGCACTAAGTATAAATTTTTACAAACATCACATTATTACATGTTTTAGTTCCGACTGAGATTTTAAAATCAAAATAATTTATGTATATAATTTTCTACAGGCTTAGACCCCGTACAGACCGGAATGAACAATTCGGTAAAATTCCTTTCTTCAATGGCATGCACGATTTTGGAGGGCCCAAAAACTTTGTCCCAAGAAACAATTACATGGGCAATAACAACAGGAACAATAACTTCAGACCAAGGAATGACTTCAATGGTATAAGGAATGAATATAATGGAAACCAGGAAAACAAAAATGACTTTGGAGGTCCTAAAGAATACAAACCAAGAAATAACTACAACAACCAATATCAGAAGAGAGATTTTGATTCCAACAATCCCTCTGGAAGCATGCAGTACTTCCATCAGAAAAATGATTTTGGAGGCCCTAAACAACCAGGTGAAAATGGTAATTATCAAAAAAACTACAATGGACCTAAGAATTTTAACCCTCAAAATGGACATAATCAACAAAACTTTGGGCCCAAGAAAATCTTCAACTCAAACATGCCACAAAACGATTTTGATGGCCGTAAGAGGCAAAGCATGAAAGCTAAACACCCTGGGGATAGCCTGGTTAAGCCTGTTTGGGACATGAGCAATCTGGAGCCAATCCAGAAGAACTTCTACAAGCCTCACAGCAATGTCACATCAAGAACTGAAGATGATGTCCAGAACTTCCGTTCTGCTAAGGAGATTACGGTCTGTGGAAACAATGTCCCGAGACCCAGTCAAGTATTTGATGAGGGTAACTTCCCTGACCACATTAATGCAAGCATCAAAGAGCAAGGCTGGGTTGAACCTACAGGTATTCAGGCTCAAGGCTGGCCCATTGCATTATCTGGACGTGATATGGTTGGTATTGCCTCTACTGGATCTGGAAAAACCCTGGCTTATATGCTGCCTGCTGCAGTACATATTTCCAATCAGCCACGTCTTGCACGTGGAGATGGTCCAATTGTCCTAATTCTTGCCCCAACTAGGGAGTTGGCTCAACAGATTCAATCTGTTGCTCAAATTCACAGTGCTCATGGTAGTATCAGGAATACATGCCTCTTTGGAGGCTCACCGAAAGGGCCTCAAGCTAGAGATTTGGAACGTGGTGTTGAGATCGTTATTGCGACTCCAGGACGCCTTATTGATTTCTTGGAGAGAGGTACTACAAATTTGCGCAGATGCACATACTTAGTATTGGATGAAGCTGACCGCATGCTTGATATGGGCTTTGAGCCCCAAATCCGTAAGATTATTGAGCAGATCCGCCCTGACCGCCAAGTTCTGATGTGGTCTGCCACTTGGCCTAAAGAGATTCAAGCTTTGGCTGAGGACTTCCTTACTGATTATATCAAGGTCAATATTGGCTCTCTTAATCTGTCTGCCAATAACAACATCAAACAAATAATTGAAGTTTGTGAAGAACATGAGAAGGAAAATAAGTTGGCTGGCCTGTTGAAAGAAATATCTGCAGAAAGGGAGAACAAGGTCATTGTGTTTGTTGAGACAAAGAAAAAGGTAAGACTATTTTTTAATAACCATGTTACTTTTGGTTTCTATGGATTCTGTTGCTTTTTCCAATGTAATTTTTTTATCATTTGTAGGTTGACGAAATTGCCCGTGCTGTACGTCGTGCTGGCTATAATGCTTTGGCCATCCATGGAGACAAATCCCAACCTGAGCGTGATGCTGTTCTCACCGAGTTCAGAAATGGAGCTACTACAATTCTGATTGCAACTGACGTAGCTGCCAGAGGTCTTGATGTCGAGGATGTCAAGTTTGTCGTTAATTATGACTATCCCAACTCTTCTGAAGATTATATCCATAGAATTGGTCAGTAATAAGAAACAATTTTGTGGAGTCAAAAGTTAATAATTTCTGTATTGTTATTCACAACTAAATTAATCATATCAAAACAGGTCGCACGGGACGTTGCCAGCAGTCCGGCACAGCATACACATACTTCACGAGTGGAGACGCGCGCCAGGCTCGTGCTCTGCTTGGTGTTTTGAGGGAAACTGGTCAGATCCCACCCACACGTCTTGCTGACATGGCTCGCAACAACAACGGCAATTCTGGTAAGTTTAATTATATGATACTTTACTACTGCAGAGACTAGACTATGTTTTTGTTAGACAATTACAGTATTCTTTATTTTGCTGTTCATTTTCTACTTCAACACATACAATCCTTATGATGAGAGTTTATCTCTAGTAGTGTGCAATGAACCTGTTTGGAACAAATTGCATTAAGCAATGAAATTACTGAGTTGTCCTTTGCTCAATTATTTCTTTTACACTACTGCAATGGTGAGACCATTCCACTATAATTTGCAGAAACACGTACAGTACAGTTACATCCCAGGTACACACATGTGGACTATTCCTTTTTTTCTAGGCCGCAATCGTTGGCAGCAACGCAAAGAAAACAGTGGCTCTAGTTCCCCGCGCCAGCAGAACAACAACCAGTGGAACAACAAGATGGCAGATGATAATAACATGCAGAAACCACAATACAACAATCGCAACAACGGCCCTCAGCCTCCACGCTTCAATAACCAGGCCCCAGGACAATACCGCCAGAACAATTACCAGAAGCCACCAGTAGCTTTCCCCAATCCTAGCGTCTTTGAGTCCATGGGTAACTACCAAGGAGGATACAACAATGGATATCAGAATGGTTACAACAACCAAAATGGATACAACCAACGCCCATACAATGGTAAGGTTTTCAATGCAATTTTTGCCATGTAGATATTTTAGATGCCCCTTTTGCTTTTTCTCTAGTGTTTTAACGAATTAGTGTTTTTGGTTGCATTATAAAAAAATAGTCTTATAAAACTGACAACCTCAAGCACCAGTCGGTGAAATAACAATGCTTATGATGCTAAAGTTTTCCTTGACACTAAATAAGATCAAATCTCTCAGCAGTATCCAATGATTAAAATACTTTAGTACCGAAGGAAACTGATGCTTGCTTTTTGATTGCCAATGTCTGATCTATAACAAAGTTGGAAAAGCATTTGTTCAATATTTTGGAATAGATCCGCCTTTGACAATTTAGTTGAAGTGGATTAAGTGAAGCGAACACGATTTATTGACATATGAAAAAAAAAATTATTTTGGTAAATTAATTATATTTTTAATTGACATCAATTATTTGAAGCGATTATGGTCTGTAAATGGTTTAATTTAATGTAAACCACGATAAAGAAAGTATTCGTAATCCAAAAAGTGAGTACGAATAATAAGTCGTGTTCGGTCGCTGTAACCGCTCCCTGGGTGCCACAGCTGGGTGTGGTGGCGGGCGTCGCGCCGCGTACTCGCCGCCGCCGCGCCACTCGGCCGCCCCGCCCGCCCCGCCCGCGACCGCCGCACACTACGCTGCGCCTCACCACATGCACGAAATGCTCGGTACGTCACTTATCTTTAGACCATCTGAACTGACCTATTAGACCGAATGTGCCTGACATGGGAAATATATATATATGCACAAATATAAAAATTTAATCTGAAGCCCTTAGCACGCGCCTTAAAGTAAGACGCAACTAAAATAAAACACGCTGCGATGTTTTACAAATTACACTAAGTATTATAGTGTGATTTGTCTTGTTTCATCAAATCACTCCGCGTTATATTTCATGTCTTGGGATGGCTGTGCTCAGGGGTGGGCTGTAGTGACTGCATCCTTTCGTAGTCCTCGCGTAGTGTCAGCTTTGTTAGTCGCAAATTAACCGAGTTCGAGTGAGTGAAGTCAATGCACCGCCTAGCGCGATAAAACACTGCAGTATGTGTACTAATAAATATTTTCGGAATGCAGTGTGCTGCATTCCAAAAATGTTTATTGGAGACATGACAACGATTTAAAGTCTAACACTTTAAATTAGTCCAGCAATGTTTTCATCAAAAACTCACCTGTGCTCTAGGCAAGAGACGTATTAGTGTGATACTGTACATATTTATATATATTTTACAAAGAATTTTTTGTTAATATTGGTCTGGTTAGGTGGTCTGAGCTTGGTGTAGTGCTGCGTTTCTAGAAAAGGCGTTTGTTCGCATGTAATTATATAACAATTAATTATCGACGTTTTCTGTAAATTCTGGATGCAGATGTACATGACGAATCAAACACTACATACATCTTTATACTATTAAGTATGTGATGTAAAATAGCTCAACTCTGTGGTGTTCTATTATCATTGCTGATCTTCCCCTAGTTATATTGGGTTTATTTACACAGCTATTTATTGCAAATCTTTCTGTATATTACACGAATCTCACAACCACAACATTTTTTTAAGGTAAATTAATGATAATGTTTGGTTAATTGTAAAACGTCATAATTTTTAGGTGGCAAACTGTATGGCGGTGGATCTTGCGGCTATCAGGCGGCTGTACCTTACCCGATGCCGGGAGCTCCCGTTCTATACGCGGCCCCCGTCCAGCAGTAAATGACAACAATCATGCGGCTAGTCACACTAAATAATGGTGATCGTGACGCCGCGCAAATATTTTAGATTAACACTTGAGTTTCTTCAAACCAACTCATGGTCAGTCAAGTCAGTGGCACTGTCAATAAGACAGCGAGAAGGCCGGCTCGACCACCCATTGTTAGGTTTATGAATCTCATTTAAATTATTGTCGTTCACTCTCTCAATGGTCATCGGCCAAGAAGATCGCAAAGGTAACAAACAAGATGTTTTACTTACTTTTCACAGATGACATTGACGAGATCTGAGTATTATAACTTAATATATTTCGATTAGAACACGTACTCAGAGAAATACCCGTTGATTGCACCCATATTAATTTTGATTATGGATCTATTTCACTTAAATATAATGTGTGTTAGTTTGTAACGAGGTAGCGCATGCGTTGCCTAATAGAGTTAATATTTGTTAGAGTAGTTGGTGTGGGGTACCCTCATATATAATCCCGGGTGCCTTTGTTTTTTCTTTCACGTCTGTATGATGTATGAAATGCACGAAACATAAAGAAGATAAGTGGAATTCACATTGAAATACTAAAGTTGTAGGTTTTCCCAAGTACTGGCATACATTTTATATATTGATTTTTTTTGTATTGTTACTTTATCCAGTGAGACATATGGGACAATTAGTATATAAATAAATATTTTAAACATGATGAATGTAAGCGCTTCGAGGTATGTAACTACATAATCTGTATTGCCAAATAAAATTATGAATATTTTTCTTACGAAATGTGATGTCAATGACATTTAAGTCACTTGATTTCTTAGTTTTTGTCATAGGTAGAAATTTTATGGAATCTATTTGCCTAGGTGAAATGCAGAATGTTTGTAAGCGTCTCAAATGACGCACAGAGCCCTGCGAAGGTTCAGTTTCTATAGTGATATGCCTCTTGCATTTAACCTAGAATAATAGCATGGTAATCAGATTTTGTTCCTTAGTGAAATAAGTGACTCATTTTCTGTTCTGATACTTATCAGCAGTTTCTTTGCGAGTTAACGGGTCTCTATAACTATAGGGTAGTCAGTACAAATAGAGCTGAGTCTTATAGCCCGTTGCTGTCCAAAGATTTGGGAATAATCTGTGATATAATATTTCATACCTGTCGTTTGTTTGGTCAATTGTTATTCATAAGAACATCTCTTAACTTGTGCTGGGATGTTTGGTAAAAACTAGACAAGAATATATTTTTTGACTATTTGAGAAAAAAGAGTTACATTGTATGTGACCAAAATTTCGCGAGTCACAGATATATAAATAATATATTAATAATATAATAGTTATAAGGTTTAATGATTTATTGTTATTCAATTTAGTTCTCATTTACCATAAGGTGACGAAATTGAACCAATATTTGAAGAAGGGACGTAATGTTATTATTACTCGAATACCGTTGTTTGTTGTGAGGCGCGGGCGCAAGTCGCGACTCACGCGAGAGATAACAAACTGTACTTTATAAGAGAAGCTGCAAGTAGGGATTTGTATATGTATTGAGCCGTCTATAAGGCGGTTCAGCTGCGAGGATGTACAAAGTACTGCACCCACCTCTACTAAACAACTGTGATAATGACACTATTAGCGTAGCAGACCATTTATTATCTAGTAATGTCCAAGAGAAGGGATGGCACCATATCTGACATGCTGTATTGTGATATATCATCAAAGCGGCGGGGGCTAGCCACTCTGCACGTTTTGACTGAAAGTTTTTCTCTAAATAAGACTGATTATTTCTTATTGATAAATATTTTATACTTACATATTCGATTTTGACTGAATGAATTAAGATGTCTGTATTTTATTATATTGGTAGTGTTTCTCATGTTTGTATGTTTATTTTTCTATTCAGTCTGGAGTACTCGCTATGTTGGATATGTGTCAAAAATGCCTTTCCAATCGGTCACCAATATGTCTTGAGAATATTATTTCGTCCTTTATATTTCTTTTTATTGTGATGTAAAATGTTGTTGACAATGTGTATGGCAGCGACAGTAGACACCAAGCTGGTATGTGGAGTGTATAATTTTAGTTGTTATTGATTTACAAAATTTTATTTATTACTCATATAAGATACCTCATAGCCATTAGCGCTCTGTGCTTAATAAATCTACAAAATATTCAAAATTTAGAGTTGTGAAAAATATACATAGATTTTTTAAACACGTGGCAATGCAGATCGTCTGAAAAATATCAACATTTATCACTTGAGAAGAGATTTTATAGTAGATTATGAATGATGTAAAGATGGACAGCTGTCCCAGGTTGAACTGTCCCAAAGGGAAGTCTTCTAAATGTTTCTAAGAAGTGCATTTCTTCTATGTAATACAGTATTAATTCTGAATAAATAATTGTATAATTGCATATTTATTTTTATTCAAATAGCCACAGGGAGGTATTTTTCTTATTACCGAAACGTCCCAGTCAGTTCATTGTTTTACTACCGGTACATCCATTCCCTTATAGTCCACTTCCCTCTGAGTCTTACTATCCTAAATGTTCACTTCCCTGGATGTTTACCAGTACGCTTTACATAAAGAAGTAAATTCAACTAGAAAATATTTTTTTAATCATTACTCAATATAATTAATAAAAACCTCCCTCAAACTTAACATACCTATTTAATATTATTACTAGTTCTTAAACTTCAAATACACTTTACGTAGGTATGAGCCTACGTCTCTCTACGCTACATTGTTGCATGTTGCAATTTCGTCTGCTTAGACTAGGTCAGACCAGTTTATCCGTGTGCGTGAGGTTGAGGGCCACTTCTCTTGTTCAATCCTTTTGAAATTTTCTGGAGATTCTGCGACTTGACAGAAATGTGAAACCAAGAATTGGATTTTGTGATAGTAAGGTAAGGATAACCGGATAAGGAAGTTAAGTCGGGCTCTCAATCTTCTATGTGTGGAGGGTTCACTGTATCTTAGTAACTTACTTGAGAAGGAAATAGGTACCTACCTATAGTTTTAGTAAACTTTAATTACCCGTTTCGGTTTTCATGAAAAGCTTGTTCTTTATCGAACCGACTAAAATTTAACCATAGCTTGTTTTTTTATTTCAATGACCAAACGTTTCTTAGACATAGTTTATCCCAAACAAAAAGCCTACCGATTACGAGGGTTAATTTTTAGTTGGTTCGATTCCCGGTTGATACTAGCAGATTTTAAAAAATGATTAAAAATAAAGGAATGTTTCAGTAAAATGAGCTAACTAAAGGATTTAAAGCAAAAAAATTTTTCTGAAAATTTGTCGTAGCTGGGTTTTTGTAGCCATCGTCTTTGAGCTCCATATTTAATATAAACTTACAGGGAAATGGACGCCGAGGGAAACAGCATGAACAGACTGAACGTTCGGGTATTAAGACCTTAAGGGTCAGAGGGTATTCTTGGGAATGTATGCTATAATAACAACACCAAGGTTTTGTTTGCACAAAGGTTACCTATCGGTTAGTATTGAAGTATTTTCCAAATAATTCGCATAAGTTTCCCGCCAGCGCGGCCCCACCCTACCCCGGTGGTATGGTGGGTGGGACTAAACCATACCACTGTAGAGGTAAGGTTAAAGGCCATAAGGCATGTACTCATTTCTCTTACTATATTATTTACTGAGATCTTGTAATGTGAACGGAATATAAATGCGTTGAAAATTATTGGCTAAATAACATACTGCGGCAGTTTTCAGCGTTTTTTGTGAAACGAACATCTATTTCACTGGAAAGTAAACAAATTATTATTACAAGAATAGGTAGGTACAGTTACAATAATTCGGTTATTGAATGTGCTATTTAATATACATACATACCTACATCAAATGTATTCCTAAAAAATGGTCGCGAGAAATAATTAATGACCTTTTCCTTGTTCAAGTTCAAATTGCAATTGATGCATGCTGAAATTATGTACCTACCTACTTGAATCCAATTTATCCAAATTCCGAACCTAATAAAATTGTGCCATTGGATTCAAGAGGTAGGAATAAACTTTTAGTTAATGTAGGTATGTATTGTTTAATGGAACCTTAACTTTGTTTATACTTTTCATATCCATAGGTACTACTCATAGAAATAGAATGTAGCGTAGCGGCGGGATTCTAAGTATATGATACTACTACAGTGGTATGGTTCATTCCGAACAATTTTTATCAAAGAGCAGTTACTCTTAGCATTAAGTATGGAAGTTGAATCCAAACTGTCACTACCAAAATGACAGTTTGGATCTAGAAGTACCTACATACAATACCCTGTTACGCCGTAAGGGACAGAAAATAAAAAATATCTCTTGCTCTTTGACTCTTGTTGGTTGCAAGTATCGTTGTGTTTGGTCCGAGATTTTTCATATCGTTTTTGGTTTGAGTACAGTTTACAAAATATTTATATGTAATACATGTAGTGTGAGGGCAGAAGCAATGGGGATAGTTCAAGTCTTTATCAGTTCGTCAGTCCTTTGTCAATTAAATGCGAAGTCCGTGGGCTGTCCATTCATAATTTTTGTCGACGTAGTTCACCATGTGGGCCACAGGTGGCGCTTTTTCTTAACATATTTTTTGCAAGGGTTGAATGCCTGATAGTGATAACATTGAAAATTCGGGAAAATTTTGGAAAATTTCATGTGTTTTATTTTAGTTTTCTTGTGTTTTACTTTTTAAAGCTGTGGAGTGTTGTGCTAGCATATACAATTGCGTGATAACTTGTTTATTTGCGTTGACGTGTTGAACATGAATAATATTATTGGCAAAATTTGGAATCGTGGTCAATTTTGATGGATAATATTGAAAAGGTAAGTGGTAAATTGAATCTCCTACTTATGTGTAGTTCATTTTAATTAGTATTATCGTGTTTTAACTGAAAAGTTACATTTTCATTAAAAATATAACCCAACTTTTTTCAAATCGTCGACTAGACAACCTTGAATATCATCGTGGGAAGTTGACGGGCGTTGCTATTATTATCTTGATTTTTAGATCATCTCAATATTGTAGGACCGGTTTGCTTGCAATTCATGTATTTTTATCAATTCGTTTGCTGGACGAGTTCTATGAAATTAGACATGTTTGGGCCAGTAACAGATGATAATATGAAGTAGCACTTGTTTACTTATTTTATTCTATTGTAGGATCACTTTCAACCTGGCTAGCCCCTATTTCATAGATAATTGTCATCTATTATCGTGTCAATTCGCTATACATTGCGGGGGCGGAGAGAACTTGATAACATCACGCAATGAATGGAAAAATGTCATTGTGTCCATTGCTCAGTTTTCATTTGATGTTTTTCATCGATTTCATTCAGTCTCCGCAATGTAAACAGGGCACAGGGCTCGGTTGTCAGATTAAAAAAATACCTACCGGCGAGAAGCCTGTTGGAGTATGCGTTGAAGGGTTCCGTCGTAATTAATTAGATTTCAGGTAAATTACGGTAAGGTCCATAATTGTGACATACCTACTGTCGGCCAAGAAATTAGTCCATTATTTAATGGCGCTTCTTGTGCCATAAATCAATCAAAGTTAATGGTATATTATGAGAAGCGCGAAAAATTACCTAATGACTTTCCTGAGTTCCAACTTTAGGGTGGTAGACCAGATTATTTGCCAGCTTTACCTACCTACTTGGGTACCTACACGTAATACGATATTGTTATTCTATGTAGGCACCAACTCGCATTGTATGTACGCATGTACGAATGTTGGTAGGTACAACCTACGTTGTACCTACCAACATTCGTACTTTTACTATTACTATTCATAAATCTAAGTGCCTACCTATCAACAGCTGTGATAGTATTGTGATCGGTAGGTACTAGTGTTCCTTTTAAATTGAATTGACTTTGTAATCATGTGATGGAGCACTACGATCTTTTTTACGTTTCCAAAATATAAAGGTTTTTTCTTTTATTTGGGGAAACTAAAAAAAACATTATGATGATGGAATATTTCGCTTCAGAACCATATTTTGCAAAATGATCATAGGGACCTCCCAATTATTTTAACGAGATATTTTTAGCGATACATCCAGAACATAGACATCAAGCGTAACGAAATTTTTATCCCCACCTTTAATTGGCGGGGGACTTGCCCTAAGAATGTTTTTTATTCTTCCGTCCTCTCTGCGTAAGTAATTTGTACATATCAGAATCAAAAACAGCTTTCTAGTTTTAAGAGGGTCCCTAAAGGGTGATTTGGGCCAGCGGACACACGGATGAATCATAAAGAGTTCATTCTTGCCTGAAAATGTATATATCTGGGTGAATATTTGCTATCCAGGCTTAATAATTAATTTGTCATACCCCAAAATATTCTTCCTTACCCCATACTCTTCCTTAATAGTAGTTAGTTTTGATTGGCTCTTTAGTTAAAGGCTATGTTGATCTGACGTTGCGAAATACTTACGCTACAGATACGTTTCGAGAAATATATTACTTATACGAATATTTTTCTAAAGGTGCATTCCGCGCCGATAAGCGAACGACAATTCGAATTACACTGGAGCTCCCGACTTTAGTCACCTAGCTAGGTTAGGTACCTGGCATTTCTAAGTCTTACAACAATAATAAGTGTAATGTAACAGTGCTGTCAAACTATTTTCAAATCAACACACAACGGAACAAAAACAAAATTAAACACGTTCCGTAAGAGGTTTTTTTTCTTACGTGTCCTTTTCCAAAAACATTCAGCAATACTTATTATGCATGCATGCTCTGATACTTAGCTGTACATATTTTCTGTATCTACAGTTTTAAATAATGTCAATGGCAGTGTATTATGCAGTATTTTATTAATGGTGGGGATTTTAGGTGGGCAGTAAGGGATATTATGGTCATTATCATAGATAAATATCCCGTGATTCAGATTCATTAATTATTTACCTACTTACTTATTAGTAGAAACGAGAGGTGAAGGAAATAAGGTTACTTTGGACAACTTCATTTGGCTCTCTCTGACTATCTTCCCTAAGCTTATTTTTGTTTTATAACAACTGTTAATTAATCTTCTAACTTTGGAGTTCTGAATATTGATTAAGCTTAGTTTGTCCATTACAGGAAATAAGTATACTTACGATATTTCGCCAACATTAATTAGCCGCCATTGCCTTTGTTACATAGATAAACTGCCACTTTCCTCCCATACTCATCGGCTTGTTGTGCTCCGGCTTTGTAACCTTCTAAAATGCCTATGTAGGATGGTATCAAACACGGTGTAGTAAGTAGATTATACCCCTACAACCGTCATTGGCGCCGAGTCACGTGTACAATGTTGTTTCTGTTACGCAGATGCACGCCCGTGCATAGAGGCGCATGTTGGCCAGCGGCGCCGCAGGGTGGCGTACCCGACGCGATATAAAGGTGAGCTAGCATGGTGGATTCAAACACAGTGAGAGAATTGTGCGAATGGCGATAGAGACAAAAACTAGGACGCGCGTTGAAATCTATAACATCAAATATTGTTACATCAAAGATAATATTTGCTAACAGAATCACAACAACACTGATTGGCTAGGGCCAACTTACCTACACTCGAAATTAAGCTCAAATTAACTTTTTTATTAACACATACTGTGTGTCACAATATGAAATACAATAAAACACTGTCCCTATATTGTGATTCTGGTGGCATGCAACACTGTTTGTTAATTTACCTACCTAGTACACTGTTCCGACATACTAATAAAAATATATAGGTGAGCGTATTTTTTAGACAGGACATTAAATTCAGTAACAAACCGTAACTCTCCCTAGTGTTACAGTGCATTTTGTCTTTTTTTTATTGAATATAACAGTGTGTATTTATGCAAAGAGGAGAGTTTATTTTTATTAAATTGAATAGGCTCTGAAACTACTTAGCCCATTTTAAATTTACATTCAGCGTTCGGCTGCTACACTATTCCCAGGTAACATAATGTGCTAAATGTGTTTTTTCAATTAAATTAGGGTTTCTTACCAAAACTTCAATAATACGCGGGTACAATCGCGGCGTATAATACATTTAAAATATAAATCTGACTCAAAATACTATAAGATTTTTTCCACGCGTAGCCGCGCGACTAATCCTATTCTCTTCGTTACTCCACTGTAGCCCCGCACCTAACTACAGTTCTTAGATAATACCTGTCTACTCGAACTAATGATGTAAATATACGGTGAATTACGTACTTACGCGCGTCGACTTTCCTCTACCGTTAGTGTGTTGACTTCGATTATTGTGCGTCTCGTACTGTAGTCACTCGGTAAACATTATCGCATGGCTTAACCGTGTAATGGATGTGGGGGTTAATCGGAGCAAAATATTGTTATACTGCAATGCACTGACGTTCCTTTAAATGTTGTTCTATTAGCCTGTATAATCACATAATTATATCGATGGTCCCAATTAAAAATGTCGGTAGTGCAATTTTAGGAATGCTTCGGTGGATTAGGCATATGGAGAGAATGGATGAAAGTCGATTGACGAAAGAGATTTCGATAGGTGATGTAATGGGCCGGGTGAGTAGAGGTCGCCCCAGAAGGACATATACAGACCAGATTGGTGATGTCCTGGCCGAAGGTGGCGTGAAAAGTACTCGAAACCGAAGGTCATGTATGAAAAGATGTATGAATGTAGATGAAGCGAAAGGGGTATGTCAGGACCGTGACAAATGGAGATCTGTAGTCTCCGCCCACCCCTCTGGGAGACAGGCGTGAAGTGTTATGTATGTTTATGTATGTACTTTTATACACCGTTAGATTAGCGATATGAAGATCTATAAACTTATACGTATATTACATCACGTAAAGACACGAAAGATTATAAGCTGTTGTAAATTTGAAGTATGTAACACAAGTAGTTTAGTTTTAATATCCAAAACTATCTTTTCTCCTGAACAGTGTTTGGTAGATCCGACTACGATATGTACGGACATATAACAAGTTTCTTTTTGTCTTTTCGCATTCCTTGAGATGATGGAGTGCTGAATACACTGTGGAATAATAAAATATTCCAGGAATGGCGCCGAATTTCTTAACTTCATCAAAATATTACGTACATACATTTATTATAATTTGAAAGCTTTTTTATTCATCTTTTTAACATGTATGTAAAACATTGTGAACGCCGAAGTGAAAAATCGAAAAGAAAAGAAAATGGGAAAATGATACAAAACAATAAACTTTAATTTATTTGATAAAATTGGAATAGCCCCGTAGTGTCAATTTGCCGCTATGTACTTTATTATTCACGGTCATGTAAAACACTCGGACAAAACAAAGTCGAAAAGTGGTTTATGTCTAAGGGGAACATTTATAAACTGTGACAGTATTACACATAATCAGCCCATACTTGTCCACTGCTGGACATAGGCCTCTCCAATTGCACGCCACTGTGATCTGTTTTCGGCATCTCGCATCCAGCTTGATTGATGATTTTGATATAGCATAATGAGCTGAGTTCACTTTATAAATCAGCCTCAGGCGAGAACCGAACCGACCTTTGTCCGAAATGCAGATTGCAGAGATGTTCTAAGCACTCGTCGACTAGTGTCTCATTTGAATAAATATCACTGCCTTACATAATTATTTTACTTCTATAGTGATAGTAGATATTCATGTTCAATGCAAATAAGCCGGTCGAAAGGTTAAAAAGTTTGTACAAGTCAGAATATAATTAACCGCGATTTTTATAGTTAAAGATATAACTAGAAACACGATTTTCCGTTTACAGATCATATGACAAAGATGTTCAAAACAGGAAAACGAATGGAAATCGCGCTGTGATATTTTCTTGTGGTCGTGCATATATAACTGTACAGGTATGTGTAGCGCTATAGCACTGCGGTGCACGCTACCTATTCCAATTACTATCTGTTGACTGGAGTGCAGCAATAAAATCATTACAGCACAGTAAACAACACATTGGTAAAAGATTTCATTGAATTTTAAACATATACGTTTCATCGAAATCTTGAAGTAAAATGGATTATTTTATTATCCATTATTGAGAAACGTTATTTGTAAGGTTTTAACTTACACCTATTTCTAAAAATATTTTTTTCAAATTTAATACTGTTTTGTACAGCATGAGTGGGATGGTGACCTACTATCTGCTTTTTGCACCTGGAGAACTCAAAAGGAATTTTACACGTAGGAAATCAGATAATGTGCGAAAACACTTTCTTACTGACCTTATGCACCTATTTCTCCTTTTCGCTATCTATTCTACCATAGATTGTTTAAAAGTGTTGTTGTTGTGTGTTTATGGAAATACATCTTTGTCGTTTTTTTCACTGATTGTGTAAAAGCCTACGAAAGAGGCGACATTGTCCATTGTTTACAAACATGGTGACACGTGACGGAGTATGCGTGTGCCACCGCTAATACGCACGTGCACTTTGCATAGTAGATCGCACGTTCGTCGAACGTGAATGAAGGCATGTAGAGGCAAAAAAAAATATAACGTTACCCAACTTAGATAAATGAGGAAAACAACCTATATTGGTTACGTGGTGATATCGACCCATCGAATATGCAATTCCATTGATGTGTTAGTAGTTGTTTTGTTAAGCGAATTTATCTTTTATTAAATATTTAAATAATCCGGCTTATATTTGCCTTAGGATAGGAATAAATAGGAATAGGTTATGCCAAATACTTGATTAAATTAAGTTAAATCTCGTTTCACTATTAAGGATACCGTTAGACTTTAGAATCAGGACAATTCGCTGGTGTTGTCAAATTAACTGTGAAAAATCTTTTGTTAAAAGTCCGAGACAATATATAGAAAACAGAGTATTATTTATACTGACACTATTAACTACTAAAGAAATATTTGGTTCATGATAAATATTACAAAATATTATTATTCTGCTCAGAAAACATTCCTGATCATGGTCAACAACGTTCACTAGCCAACATCAAAGGAAAAAATGTAAAAGCCCACACCGACAAAGTAATGTTATTCGAACTAAATGAGCCGAGCGTCCCACAACTAAGCTAATCATGTAGGAAGAAAGGTCGTTACACTGAGGTCATTCGGTGTGTGACTCATGTCATGTAGCACAATAAGCCCATTCATGGCTTGAGGGCACATGTGCAGGATATAAAAAAAGCATAAACAGCGCAATGCATGACCTGGTTTTCAACCTCTAAATGCCTCATCGTTCGTATAGTGTGGACGTGTTTTGAATGTCGCCCTGATTGTCTATTTGCGGTTTAAACAATGTTTAGTTTAAACCCCGACGGTGTTACCCGCAGTTTATACTGTTCCCGTGGGAAATTTGGGATCTGATATTCCGATGTATAAGTTAGAATAGGGAATTTTCATTGGCCCTTGTTTCTTTTAGTTATGTCAGATGGCTGTATTAGGGTAGCTATGTTTATTGTCTGAATTTCAAACTTTCCAAATAATAAAGTATTAAAATACTAGTGGACTCGACCGACGTTGACCTGTCTTAACTATTAATATGAATATAAAATTAGTATATCCTCCAGGGTGGCCTGTGCCCAGCAGTGGATGTCATTTTTTTCTTTCATAAGAACCTTCTGCTGTCCTTAATAAGCACAACAAATTAACAATTAGCGAAATCGGTCCACCCGTTCCGGAGTTATAACATTACAACGAAAAGTGGCATTGATTTTTATATATATATATAAATAAATGACAGGCCACCTACTAGCGCCATTTGGATAAGACTTTCCCATTGTTGTTACGTTGCGTTAAAATTAGTTCAGTTTTTGGTGAACGAGTAACAGACATCGCAATACCAATCCAAACTTTCGCTTTTATAGCATTAATATGAAATCTGATGTTGGATTAACTAACAACAATGCATGATGTTTTTAAAACACCCTAGTAAATATCTTTTTTATACAAATAAATACATATAAATTATGTCCCTGATATACGACACGTCTAGTTAGATGTCTCGTATATCTTGCGTCTTTCAGGGGTTAAGTTGATGTATTGGCTGTGGGCGTCGGTATTCCTTTTCCCTGTAGGATCTCGTTGAGGTAAAGAAAAATATGATTAGGAAATTCAAAACCCGCATACCAAAAGGTGGCTTAAATATCTTTAACGGCCATATGTGTCTACGTTGTTGGGTTGGGTGGCTTTTCCTAATTCTCCCCTCCCCGCCCCTTAAAAAGTTAAACTTAATGCACTTCGTATACTTTTTAACATTTAGATTCTAATATTTGTCATATTTTCTATGCTTCGTTTGTATCAGATGTACCTACGTACCTATAATTATTTTAAGAAATCTATTTATGTACCCACACGTAATATCGTTCGCATGAAACTAGAATAATATAAGAGTGTTAGATAATGCCTACATTCGCGCGCTAGATTCTAGAAAGTTGTTTGTTTTGATCCACTTCACGAGATCCTAGATTCACGGAAGAACAACAATAGATGTTGGTGATAAACATCCGCCTTCTCAGCCTTATTCTCAAGCAACCTTCACTTGCCACCTGCACCTATGACGAGATGAATTATCTTATTTTTGTTTACTTGACTACACAACACTTCCTTCTTCGTCATTATTTATGTTTATCCTGTGGTTTTTTTTGTCTACTTTAACTTAATGCTAGGTACTTCACTGCATAATCGCAAATGCGCAGTTTGCTGGTATTGGGACGTAAAAATAATGATACCGGATCTGTGTAAAATGCGACCTAATGACAGCAGGGGAACGAAAGGAATTATTGGTTAATGGACTGACCTATGAATAGTGAAATATCACTATGGATAGCCTTGCTATTTGTCCATCTAAAACCCAACTTTCTGGATAGCAGACACATTCATGAATTCATGTTTCCGGTTTATAGACGTGAGCTTATGTATTTATTGTACTAAATGTGCCAAGGCGGTGTTATGCGCAGTTTTCCCGTTCCCGTGGGAAAATCAGCTTCTGTACTTTCAAGCTATAATATTGAAGTTTCATTGCGATCATCCGTTTAGTTTTTTTTTGCGGGGAAGTGTGAAAGATCCTTCAACATCAAACATTCGTCCAAACTTTCGCTTTTATAACATTAGTAACATCAACCCGTAAAATATTATTCTTTAGTTTTTCGCAATCACTTACTCCTACAACAATGAAAATCAATCATTGAGAATGACCAATATTATAGGTAAGAAATCATTACTAAAATGTCTTTTCACGGATCCCAAATCGTATATCATATTCTTTTCAAGTCGAACACAATGCATTATGTGCCGTTCAGTTTCCGGGACTAGCAAGAGTAGTTTTCCTTGATATACGCTTTCTTCGCCGCGTGCACACCAGGCGGATCTACTCGGCTCGACCAGCCAAAACGCAGCTGGTTGGTATTAAGAGCAAATATGACATCCGGCTGAATAATACTGGGGGAGTTACTCTACTACTAATTACACATGGTGTATTGCAGGAACGTAATGTAATCTACACTCACTACTTTAGAATCATCACTCACTCCTCCTCGCTTTTCACTATGAAGTGATTGGTAACTCACCGTCAAGACGGGGTGAATCCATCACCGCATAATTAATCAAACAATATTTATTACTGTTACTCCACATTTTGATGTTGATGATAATGCGAATTAAGGCTGTATTTAAACGTAGCAATGACATCACAAATCTGCAAAATAAACATTATATTATGCTTTTGTGGGACACAAGCGAACAATGCAATATGGGTTCATTGTATTCATTGAAATTCACCTTCTTACTTATTCATAATTATCTATGTACCTATATAAAAATGAATTGATGTTCGTTAGTCTCGCTAAATTCGAGAACGGCTGGACCGATTTGGCTATTTTTGGTCTTGAATGGAACGTGGAAGTTCAGGAAAGGTTTAAAAGGTGTATTTCTTCCAATACATGGGGTACAAAAGCGACTTTCTATGGCAAAACAAATGTTTGCCGAGACAGCTAGCCTTGTTATAAAGAAAACTTCGATGTCTTATGAATGTAAGATACCTGTATGGAAAAAGTGGCGTGTTGCGCCATTGCAGTAGACCTCTTAGAGTCTAGATGAATCGCTTCAACAACCTTGCCGGAGGCGGCGCGGCGGCAGCCGAGCGATACAAAACAAACAAACAGGCACGTGCAGTACACTCCCCCACCATTCCACCTTCATCAATTTTATTGCACTTGTATGTATCGAACAACATTTGCCTTCTTTATTGCTATACTGTATCAACTATAATTTTCAGGTTAATTAGATTAATAATATACAACAAAATTACTTTCCATAATCTTAAACGTCATCGTTGAAATTAACATGTATTTTGAAATAAAGTTTTATGGATACTTTTAAAACATTTCTTTGTATTTTGATAACTGAACCGCTACAGTACTATGCCATTAGGGCTGACGACAATAAATCCTGCACGTGGTATTGTGCCCCAAATTAATGGATGAGCTCTACTCTAAGTAATAATCAACCAAATTAGGTTACCATTCAAAAGCCCGTCAGGGTTCCGTATTCCAAACACCTAATCCTGCCTTACAAACAGGCTAACTTCAAGTGATTCCTTATGATAGTACCTTATGGTTCCTTATGGTGCTCTACTAAGTTTGCTTTCTGTTATATTTTCGTATATGTTCCACAAGATACGACAATAGTATTCTAAAGTTCTGGAAACTAGAGACTTTCTGAGAAACGATCATCATTGTTGCTTAAGTATCCGACAAGATTTTCCATTTACCGAACCCTCAAAGTTATCTTCATGGACGTTCTTGATCAATTCACGTCCTTTGTTGCACGTGTATTAAACGGCGTTCGCTTGAACCGCGGATTAAGTGATTAATGGAAGTTCCTGGTTGTTCCCGCTTGTACCCATTTATCATGCTTTAATAAATAAGGAAACGCGTTTACTTCCATCGTCGCGGTTTTGACTTTTCTATCGCGTAAAAATAGCGAAGTTGTTACAAAAGTTTGTTAAAGAAAACGCTTATGGTCTGCAGTTCATTGGAAAGGAACCGAATGGAATTCCGTTCGGGATCGAAGATTCTTACGGAAAAATCCCGGAATAAACAGACTATGTAAGGGGCCAAATCGGTTATTGCTAATTAGTCTCACCAATGAGTGAAGATAACTTGCGATGTAAGTTTTTGACAGTGTTTTCATCATCATTTCATCAATCATCAAACGACCATCGATTGATTGCAGCAGCAAATCAGAAAATATATAATTCACTCGGTTATTAAATTGATAATGGAAAATAGACCTTCGAAACGACCTAGTCTCCTTCCAAAGTAATAGAGGCAATATTATCATCGCATCTCTAATGTTTAAATATTTTTTTTTATATAGAACGAATCCAATCTTTCAAATTAGCTTAAGCTCCAGCGATGACTTCCTTGTCAGAGGCCTATCTCTTCCCAGCGAACTGTTTCTTGAGATTTGCTTACTTATGTATAATAGTTGTTTGGGACTAAACGTGAAAAATAGTTAGGATGTAAAAGCAGTATGTAATAGCACATTACTAGTATGTATAATCATAGTGCTTAGGGTGTGCAATGCATTTGAAATTGTTTTTGGCTTTTTAAAATAACTTTTGAAAGTCAACTTTGCTAATAATAATGTGCATTGATGTTTTCAAAAATTGTTCGTAACATTTGCATGTGTAAAAATATTATGTATTGTTGGCAGTTACTGCAAGGTATTATATCATTGATTTCCAAACGTTATTCATTTGGCTACGCCCCTTCGTTTGAGGTAGGTCCTGTGCTTATTCGGCAAGGTCGGGACTTAAATATACTGAGACACTGTCAAGAAATACTGGCATTACTAAAAAAAAATAATTTGGGTATTTTGTAGAATATATGCGACATAAATAAATGATTAATTAATTAAATTATTTCTATCGGTTCACAGGAACTGACATATCAAACAAACTTTGTAATTTATAGAAAATGATATCTTAGTAAGATGCTTTATAACTACTAACTCTCCATTTTCGACTACTTTTACTACATTTATTTCATGTTTACTCCACTTTTGATGTTTTGGAATTTTAATAGAAACAGTGGTACATTAATGTCACGACCGAGGTCTTGTTTCAATTACTTCTTTGTCTAGTGAGGTCTCTTCTGGGCATTATTCAAATGACTAATTTCGGTCGGTTCGGATATTTTTGCAATTTATGAGTCGGTTTGGTTCTATTATTCTCACTGACTAAACGGTTCAAAGTATCCTTGAATGTGTATAACTAGACTAGTATGGTTCTATCCCTACCTCCAGAATTTGTAGGCGTTAACTTGATGCAGTTATATGTTTACTGTTAACGGTAAATTATTGGAACCGATAAGTCCATGACGAAACCCACGAATTCCAATAAAATAATCTTGCTTTCTAGTTGTTGTTATTAATACTTATTATACGCATGATTATTCGTGCATCATAGGGCGATGACCAGCTAATGACTAAACGTGTGAAGAACATAATATAACAGCTATTGATCGACTATAAGGCCCCTTGCTCTCTAATACTTATTAGTCCGGAGAGCTCCATAAAATTATTGGTTTGTCATCTTAATTTATTTTAAGCTTTAGAACAATGTTAGCGATGTTAAGTATAATTTAGAAGTTATTGTTTAGGAGAGTGGATGATAATAAATAAATACACCTTACGCATTTTATTTTATATCGAGTAGTACAGTTGATATACAAATATACACTTCCACAATCTAGAACCCAATTATAAAATAGAAAGGCCAAAAATGAAGTGTAGCAATAAAATCTAGATGACCGGTGTGAGTAGAAGAAACGTAGAAATTAGAGTTTTATGGTTTTAAAAATAGGCTGTTCTTTCTTTATTTCGTATTGCTTTGTACTCCTTGTAAAAGTAGTATAATGCGCCACCATTTTGCTACCTTTTTTGAAATCTAAAACCGGAAATACTGTGCAATAAACCTAATCTGTTATCGTACAACCTAAGCCAGCGTTCAAAACACAGCTGTTCGTTTTCTCTACGTAATATGGCGCAACCAGCAACACTGTAATTGCAGCGCCATTACATGTGGAGCTTTGGTTGTTCATAAATGTATTACGCTTAGGGTTCATTAGAAGTGATCTGCGCGGTTGGGTCCATTGCAGCAGTCCTATGTAGGCGAAGGTCACTAACTGTTCTGACTCGCCGAGCGGCTTTCCTGTCCGATAGATATTGCACTCGGCATTGAGATGCGATTTAGAATTTGGAACAGGATCCCCGCGCGTCTTTTGTTTTCGTTGTTTTCAGCAGCTTGATCTGCCAGTGTTGTAATAAGTAGGTAAGTAGGATATTTAGACCGACTCGATTGTCTAGGTTGATTTAATCTGTTATTGTCGAGACAAGCTATAATACTATTGTTATTTGCAACTGTACTTATAATAGTGTTTATTCCGTTTAAAAATATTTTCGTTCAGACAGCTTTCTGCTGTTTTGAATATCATAAAACTGTTTTTATCAGCCGCAAAACCTAAATAAACAAGCATTTTATATGTTTGTTAATGTCCACGGCACTAGGTCATTCTTGTTTTGTAAGCAGTATAGAGACGAACGAACACTAGACTGTAGAATTTTATAAGATCTTCATAAAAGGTATACTGCCTTACTTCTGTACTTCATGATACGGTGGTAACGTTTATAGACGACAGCCCGCAGTCTAACAATTTCACTCGGTTACTATAGCCTGCAGCCGTTATAACGTGATACCTCTTACGCAATAACTTTTTTATGAATGTAGTTCAAAGTGAAAATGTTTTTCTACTAAACGTCTAGTGCAAGAAGGTATACAGAAATAACGCGTATCCTCCAGACATTATGTATGATGCAACCCTATGGAATGTCGGCCTCAATTCGCCCGATGTTATTTGTTTTCATATCGGTTTGTTTGGATGTCAATGTTACTTGTTTCGATTTGCATGGCTTTGTTGGTGCCGTGTTTTTGTTTGTTTGTTTATTTATTTGTACGTATCGTCGTAGAATGTAGGTCAGTACTGTCATGGTCATCGTCGATGGTATACAATGAGATGGATTTAATAGATATTTACTTGAACCGTATTGTTATGATAATAATAGTAAGATGCATTTCATTTATGTATTGTACATTCTTATTCGGTATATGACAAATAATATGGGTAACATAACCTGTTGGAATAATTCTATGATGAATGTTTATAGTATAAATTAAATAGACCTAGTGTTTTAGTTTTAATTATCACTAATTCGTATATTTTATTGGAGCCAAGAGACTGGGTTCGACTACGGCTGTAGGTAGGTCCTCTGTAGCCCATGCTTGGTGATTTGTGGGCATAGCGTCTGTGGTCCAGTTGGTCGGATACTTGACTTGTAACCGTGAGGTCGCGGGTTCGAGTCTGGCTACTGGACGTGTACCAATGGGACTCTTTTTCAGAGCCTATGTACGCGACCAAATGCTTGTACGGTGAAGGACAACATCGTGATGAAACCCGCACACCACAACTTGTTTTAACCCTATAACGGCGATGGGCTCACCCCCTGTCACGTTGGGTTAAATACGCTTGGTGAACCGTGGGCATTTTCTTTAGCAAGTGCCTCTGCCTACCCCTCTTTGGGATTAAAAGGCGTGACGTGTATTTTTTTTTATCATTCACTATTCAAGCTATTTTTAACATTAAATACAATCTCATGCATGGTAGTTTCAAGAGATATTTCAGAAAAGTTTCGGCCAGGTGTTCATAGGTGGCGCTAGTAGTCATACAATGAAGAATAATCCTATTATACAATGATTGTCCTGCGAGCTTAATGTGATGACGAGGATTTCATGACCCATGCGGCCGAAACACAGAGAGCCGAGGGTCCAGACTTTAATAACGCAATTTCGCATGAAAGATGTATCTTCATATGTTACGTTTCCTCTTACATTAATCTCAACTTACTATGTCACGACGACTGCTTGCTTGAATTTTCAATTCTGCCATTGCAATAGTATTTCGATCGTTCGATGTAGAAATTCAGTACACTATGTACCGTTTTTGCTATAATAAAAAGTAAGCTATAATGTACTGCATTGTACAGAAATTCTATTGCGATCGGGCTACCCAGTTGTATGGCTATCTATGAAAGAGAGTTAGTCTGTTTGTTCTTTCGCAATACAATAGCAATACATAATATACAAATCTAGGTTCGACGTACATCTAATGCACACGTTTCTTCAACGAATTTTACATAAACGTTACGTAAACAACATTGTAAATCAACGTCATTGCTATGACTATGAAACTGCCAATGTGCACCGCAATAGTATACATGGCCCTTTAGTATTTCGCCTAGTAATTCCGTGGTAGGGTGATGTCCGAGTAAATAAACATAGCAAGTCATGTGTGGGTGGGAGGCTCGCTCCCTGCACTATATGGATCGGCGAGAACTGTTAAAACTTTAACGACCGCCGCTTCTCCCGGCGTCCACCATTGAAGTTGCAGTCGTAATTTTAAGTATGTTCTGAAGAGAATGGAATCACAGTATCTAGTACGATAATACTTTATTGTTATGGCGTCGTTGAATTTATATAAAGCTATTATTACGAAATATGCTTTGTTTAGTATTGAACAGATTGTGATCTGTGTTAGCTCCACATTTTCTTAGAAGGGAGGTTCAGGTTAAATGGTTGTTTTCAATTCGTGGGGTTTGTTTACAGCGCTGAAGTTAATGCCACGTGGGTCGTAGACTTTACTGCTCTGATTCCATTAATTTAATACGGTTCCGCGTACTAATGTTTCATACTAACGGTAACTGATCGTCAATAACAATATATGCATCTAAGAACGCATCCGCTCGTAAACGGCACAGAATTTGGTAGTAAATTTCAAACCATGTTTAGAGATGTTTGTTACGTTCAATTTATGAGCTGTTGCGTGTTGCGATTGCGAGTAATTCACTTAGCTAATTGAAATGTCGAAGAGATTTATACTGTACTTTCCACTCGTTGGCATGTTTGATTATTTTAAAGGCATACAATTAATTTAAGACACAGTTTCAGTCTTATTCAACTTTATTGATTTCGTTGCAATGATTTTATCCTATTTCAAGCGAATGGAATATCGCGGCGCACAGCCAAGAAAACAATTCGCTGCGGAAAAAAATGCTTGTGCTGCTTGGTCAGCGGCGGCAACAATTGCAGTTCGTGTGTTATCGGTTAAATTGATTTTAGTGTGCGGGCCAGGCTCGCAGGGAGTATCCCTGGCCGGGTCGAGGGGGAGGCAGGCGCGGTATGAATCATGCCGGCGAAGGGCCGCAGACGCCGCGCCGGCCGTGAACTGGGTCACCGTGCCGTGATGGTTTGTTTGGGTACCCCCGAATTAGATTCAGTTAATAATACACAGCACCTTTGCTGCTCGTTTGTTGGCATCCAACGAAACTATGTATATTATTCACGCTTTTGATATTCTATACGGCTACGCGTTTACTGAAATATTTCCGATGTTGTTTCCTTGAACGGTAAATTTCATGTGACATCGGCCGTCCCTTTTCTTAGATTTATTGCTCTTGTATACATACAGTTTCGTATTAATAGACCCTTCTCGACTGTCATGTTGTTGGGGAAGTTATTTAGGGTAACTATTTTCCTTTACTATGGCGTAGATAATCTTTTGCGATTAAAACTTCTTCCCCACGCTATGCCAAATACGATTGGTTTCCTGGGTCGGTTTCATCAGCATTTTTCACGATTTACCACGAAAACTGTTAAAACAATCTTAATAAAAAACAAACCTAACAAATGAGATAATGTAATTTCTTTCAACATAATGTATCCGAAACGATACATCACCGTCTAAAAATGTCTAAACCCATTCATCATTTCCGACACTGATTTCCAACATTTCCACCTGCGACTGACATCTCACCCCACCGCATCGCGGCGTCGGCGGCGGCACCCCACCTCACTGGTCCCGACCTGCAGTACATTCAGCGCATAAATCTATAGCGACTATGTAGCAACTTGCGTCACAGAATGCAGCTGCAGTGGGGTATATAGGTCAGTCACTCGCCTCCGCGGGGTTTTGTTTGGGTTCTCGGTATCGACCTGCGGGCCTGCGCGCGCACTATGCCGTAGTGACGTAGTGCCGTATAGACGGCGGCGATGGTGATGACGATTTAGGACGAGAATTACACGTGAGGGCGTCATGATTATCGATTTTGAGGTGCCGTTGCAGTGTTCACTGGTACGGAAGAAGTGGAGCGGCCCAATGATGGGGAGCCAAAGTGACTTGTTAATTCACTTAATCGGCGGACCTTTTCATTAAAGTGTAAGAGGGGTTTTACGGTGATTTGCTTTTGAGCTGCGTCAGGAATAAATCTCGGGTATCGTACTGATTTTGTATCTAATTCATCGCGAATATATACTTATTATGATGCAAATTGATAGTCTTTCGCCGTAATAGATTTTTAATATCTTTCATAATCAAATACAGATCTGGTTAACGAAAACGACTCATTGGTATGTCATTTGAGAAACTAATGGTCGTTTCCATAATATTTTGGGTATAATAATCGACCCGTGTTCCGGTCGCCCAGGTCTGCCTACGACGGCGGCGGCGTGCTCGCTATAATAAATAGCTTTAATGATTGATGAACATGTGATTTGAGGCCGTATACAAAATCCGCAAACAGTGGGGTATTAGCCTGCAATATTCCCACAATGAGGGGCCGGGAGTCTTCTACTACAGCGTTCAGCTTTCTTTTAGGATCTTGCGTGTAAATAAAGAACTAAGTATTATATGAATAGTAATTATTCATTTCATAGTAAATATTCCATCAAGTAAATGTATGTTACGATAGAGTTATTGTTATAATATTACACTTTTTTTTAGATGATGAGATATTCTATCTAGGGATTAATGCCCCATTAATATTATCTGGCAAAATTTCTAAGGAATTTGTTACTGAATTTTGCATTTTAAGTTTCGTGCCATAATGAAATTTGTAATAAACAGTCCCTTGATAGTAAAGCACATAGTAGGCGTCCAACCAAAGCCGACTAGCTCAACCAAAAAAGGTAAACTGTCGCGTGAGATATGTTTTGTGTATTCTGAGGGGGTCATGATAAATGGGTTGCGCTTTATCTGTATCGCAAGCTCTTCTTCATCGCGTGGGATCTGTACTTTGTCAAGTTGATATTGGTATTGTTCCCCTCGACAAATGTGTCTGAGATGTGCATATTCGACAATTCTAGGGTAATAATTCAAGCTTTCTGTCAATCTGAGTAAAACACACAGTTTTTCTTGCAGAGTTTCATTTTTTTTGTGCTACTTCCGTATATTAGTTTGACTTTGAGCTGAATATGTATTTGGAACAGTTTTAAAGTACGCGTTGTGTGTTCAACCTCTTAGTGCTTGGAAATCCGTGCCTATGAATGATAATGGAGTCTTGATTTTTAATGATTTGTTAATCCTTTGAAAATAATGTAATGAGAACAAAAACTCACACATTTTGTATACACATAACATGCCTATCGAAATCGATATAAGAGTTAGCAGGGTAAAATAAATGGTTTTGACGTACAGTGAAATAAAAAACCACGTATTTCTTGTCTTACTTTTTGTATTACTTAAATCAAAAACTTCTTTCTGGGAAACGATCGTGACGAGTATGTACATACATATGTATTGTATGTATCATCCGAAAATATTGTCTTCATGTGTAGGTATAATAATACATTATCATTGTGTACAAATTATAGGTATTTAACATGAAATATAATGGCGCCCCACTACATTACGCGCCATTTGTCGCGTCCTTACAATAATATCTCAGGTGAACAGTCTAGGGTCTGAGTGCAGCGAGGGCGCGGGCGGGTATAGACGAGGTCGGTTTGGGGGGCGGGCGGTGGAACGGCAGCGGGGGCTCGTCAGGCCAGGTCACAGACGTCACGACCTTTCAAGCCCAAGCGTGAGGGAACTAAGTTGAATTTTACTCTTCAACCTGTAGGTACTTTATGTAATATTGCATTGGTCGGTATTCGATTTTATGATTTTTATTTAAGACATTTTCAGCGAAGACGGAAGAAGGTGGTAAATACAAGTGTTTTTTAAATGTGTATCAAGTTTACAAACGGCTTTTGATCAGCTGGAACAGGAACATTCCCATTTATTGATTAAAAATCAAAGAAACGTACCCGTACACGTCCATAATCACTAGTAGGGTAGTCTCACTTCTAACCGGTTGTTTTTTTTTCCGATTGATAGTTGGATGCACGAATTGTAAGGTATTAGAGGCAGGCAAGTGTTTCATGTTATGCGCCAATAACACCTTTAAAGTCGTAAAAATCACCAACATCACATGATATCGCCTTTTTTATTTGGATTGGAAACTTGGAAGAAAATATAACTAAGTAGTTTCACTATATTATGGGTATTGGGACTAGTACGGGACATTGGCAATTGTTTTTTTTTAAACATAGTGAACAAGCGTTGGACCACCATCCTGCCTGCATCCCATTTGTACATTAAAAAATCTATGTCAACAGTATGCACTTACCGATGAACCGTTTTTGAATAAAGCATCGGTTGCCACTAACACCCCTAGGTTAGTGTTGCCCGGGTCAGGTCGTAACCGGGTCAGGTGGAGTACGACACCCGCCAGGCCTCCGGGCGGCCTCGTGAGGGTTAAAGGGACGTCTCGCTTCAGGCTGAACCGTGTCGAAGGCCGGAGACCTTTAGCCTGTATCGACTTTGGCTTAGGGTATGTGACAGGTACATGTGAACGCGATGACGAATGACATTGTTTTACTCAATATCGAAGCGCTAGTGACCATTCATACCTGAAACTTTGTTAAAGTTTAGGAAAGGAGATACTTACGTAAATGTTTAAGTTGATATTGTAATTATAAACCTAAATATAATACTTGTACTAGCTGCGTCCCGCGGCCTGACTCACGATTTTTCTGTTTAGGTCGGAATTTTGAAGCTATGTTATACAGGGATAATATTGCATTGTACATACATCAAAAGTGTCTAGGGATCAAGAACATTTTTAGGTCTAAAAAAAATCTAATTTATTTAAATCAAATCTAATCTTCTGGATTGGCCTCCTACCTAATTCCCCATGCCTATATCAATGACTTATGATCACCACATTTTGAATAAATTATGAATGAATTCAGTTTTTGTAAAATATATTCTTGATTGCAATCTTCTAAAATGAACTTGATCCCTATACACTTTTGATGTATGTTGTAATAATTATCGAAATCCGAGTTTTATTCGTGACAAAAATTATAAAATGCAAACCTTTTTTCTCTTTGAAGTATGTATCTGTAATATGACAATTGAAAACATGAGCAGTGAGTTAGTTCCTCTCTTTACGAAACCTTTTCCGTATTCGTAGCTTTTTTTAAGCTTGACTAAGATACTTGATGAAGTAACTTTAGTTTGGTAGAAAAAAATCCCTGTATATTAAGGGTTGGTAAATTATGTGTCATTTCTTCAGGTTTTTAAGCGACTTCAAAAAAGGAGGCAGTTATCGTGGACTCTAAAGATTTCACCAGGTGTTTTCCCTCGTACGTACGGTACCTCATTAATTATAGATAATCGGCCAAGAATATTTTGTTTTGCCACCTTAAAGTTGAAACTGTTATGAATGTCATTAGACATTCGGGTATTTTTTTTTACAATAGGTACGTCACAATGTATCAAATCTATCTATTATTGATGTTTTAGAGGCACGGGAAATGTCATTAAAACTGTTAGACCACTTTCTTGAACGACGGTACCTACCCGTATGAAATCGTTTTGGTTGCTGATGTTAACAAATGTGTAAGTTGCGTAAACATATACGTATGTATGTGTTGAGTTTTTACTACTCTACGTTCTCATTAAGAAGACGACGTGTGTACGTTCTTTTTTCTACACATCTTCCCGAAAATCTAGGGTTGGTCTTTATGTGAAGTACGTAGTACTCAGCACTAGCTACTGAGCACCGTAGCTTGTACGAAAATTAGGAAAACCCTTGAACTAGTGTGATGATGAGGCAGTTCTGAAGAGATGCTTCACATTTTGTCTAAGAGACGTTTGTTCAACAAAATGTCACTGTTTTTGTTTGGGATTTGATAGCATTCGCAAACTATTACAAGTATTATAATCGTCTTCTTACTAGTTAAGAACGTACGACGTAGTTTGTTTTTTCAAGTTGTATATGTTTGTCGAGTTGTATAGTATAATGTTTTAATCATGTCATAATCATTTTGTACCCACTCGAACCAATGTCGAAAGTTTTTAAAAGGTTTTATTCGTAATTAAGATTAGACGATATTTTGTTAACATCGCATATGTTTCTTAAACGGTGGAATTCTAAACATATTACTACACAGTTATTGCTCACTTTTTACTCATATAAACTTTTTCACTATTTTCGTTTAGTTCATAAAAGATAATTGTGGAATCGATATTACCTATATCCTATATTATTATACCTATTCCACTACCCGCTATGTACCTACTTTACACAGCGCTGTCTAAACACGTAAACTTCGTTAATAATACTCCCGCCACTGTTCATATCTATGTATAAGTACTTAAACAGCCCAGACGCTACAATAGCCACCACCACGCCCGAACAAGTCTATAGTACATCTCGGGACGCCTAAGCCGCGTAATCCAGACTGCCAGTATTGATCCACCCGCCCATGTTGGGCTAGGCCGACGAAAGTAGGACACAACCCAACCCAGTTCTTGCCTTTTTTAAAACCTAAACATCACCAATTGTACCTGAACCACCACCTGTACGGTTTTTTCGAACACAAAAAGTTTCCATTGTATTGAAAATGTTCATTTCAGCAGGACCAGCTCAGTTTCATTGTGCTTGAAGTCTGCGATATGCCGGTGTATTTTCAGTCGTAAAGCTAGAGTATAATGGTCGTTTCGGATACAAAGTTTGTGACAGTACCTACTCGAGAAGTTGTACGTCGGCGCAACGTAGTGACCTCTGGCGGATGCAAATAGTACTACTGCAGAGTTGGGGAAATAGTAATTAGTGGCAGTAGTGGTGCCCTAATTTGTATGTGACTGAAAGTATAAAAATGTTTCGTCATTATTTTGTACACGGGAGGAAGCTTTTAGTCCCAAAGTAGGTAGGTAAAAAGTTTTCAAGCGTCGTGTTGCGTACTGACCTAGTCCAACATAGGGCAAGTTAAAGGACATTTATTCGGGAAAATGTCTACCGTTCCATGTTTAGTTGGACAGTAACTTTTATTTCATTTCATGTTACATAATTCTTATTGATGAAAGGAATTCGACTGTCGTCTGAAATATACATACATATACTTAGTGTATTAAAGTAACACTAATTAATAGTAGGTAATATAAGAAAATAAGTCGTAAAAAAATTTTTACTCGCCTTCAATACACACTTGTCCCATTATATTAGCGTAACAATACTGAGTAGGGAATTGTTATTATAAAGGTTTATTTACTTTCCATTACAATAGGTGAAAACAATGTGTCTTCTGCTCATGAATGATTTTCAATAAAAAACAAATTTGGTGGGTAACAGGTAGGTAAGTCTGTATTTTATTTGCACAAAAGAATATTATGTTGGTAAGTCAACGTCAATGAACACGTTATTTTATTAACTTAAAAGAAAACGTGACAGGCGTGAAGCTGAAGCGAGAACATATTGTGTATGTATGTAAAAGAAAATTAATGGTGAGTAGGTAATTTTTAGGACAGCACGTTCATTTTTTTGCTTGTCACAGTGTAACAACTTTACCTTATGGATGTTTTAGTGACACAGGAAGTGTTATCAAAACTGATAGACCACTTTCTTAGCCGACCGTACGTTGTCGGAAACAAGCCGTGACAAATCATAAAAATGGGGGATTTTTATCACAGCTTGTGTACGTCATACGTAACCAGATTGAACCAAAAGAAACACATTACAATAAGAATACGGGGCAGTAGTGTAGCACGGAAACAGTTCAAGATGAATCTAGTTACAAGTCACTGCAATGCAAATATTGCGCAAACATGAAACAGTACCGTTCACTGAATGTCGACATTATCACATACATTACGATGTACATATGTATGCTGCCCAGTGTATCATGAAATCATCCTACCGAATGCAACTTCTTATGGAAAGACCTAGTGATTGTTTTTTTGTTCGGCAAAGAGGTACGGTTTATACAGCTAGTACATATCCGCCACTCTGAAAAGAATTAAGAAACTAAGAATAAATATTAAACATACTCGATCAGAATATTATATCTGAATTGCACTCGTACGTGCCACGTTGATACAAATAACATAGATAAATACTCATCATTTATGTGCGTAGATCAGTCTTATATAAAAACTTAGTATTTTTAAATTACCCATCTCGCTCGCACGATCCTAGTTTTGTCTCGCGTTCCCACTTCGCCCCCTAGCCCTTTACGTCTGTCGTTGCAGTGATCCACCCGGTCGCTCCCCTTCCTCTGACCCGGGCTGAAATAGGCTAGGCTACGGCGTTGGTGGCGGCGGCGGTGGCGGCAGTGGCTGGGGTGGCGGGAGTTGCATGCTGCATAGTCTGGTGACGGTGTAGACCTGAAAACTGGATTTCATTACGTAACGTAACTCGTGAAATGTGACGCCGCAGCCGTTCGTTCTGCCGGTGTTGAAATGATTTTGTATAGCGGTATTTTATAAGCTTAATTGGTAAAACATAATAGTTGTTGCCCGCGAAAGTATTCATTGACTACTATTTTCTTTAGCGAGAATGATACACATATTTTTTACTTACACATAATTACTGTGGATATGCCGAGTTATGACATAAAACTACTTAACGATATGAATCTTTTATTTAATACCGAAAAACCACTGCTAAGTCTTATATATTTTTGTTTTAAAATCCATACTTTAATATATAGTATAAAACAAAGTCGCTTCCCGCTGTCTGTCCCTATGTAGGTATGCCTATATCTTTAAAACTACGTAACGGATTTTCATGCGGTTATCTTCTGTAGATAGAGTGATTCTTGACGAAGGTTTATAATATGTATAATACAAGCATATAATAGCAGAGGAATACTGGCCAAACAACATTTGCAGGGTCAGCTAGTATATTATAAATGTCAAAATTACTGAACCGACTTTAATGAAATTTGGTATGCAGATAATTTAGAGCCTGGCTTTTTGTCCCTATCCTCTGGGACGCGTCACTAAATATAGGGTGTTATAGTTCATAGTTTATATGAAATACTGACACTACGCGAATGAAATTGCGGGGCGTTCACTAATATACTAATAAGTAATTAAAAGGTGCACAATTATATAAGTTGTAAGGTATAGGTATGTGGAAGAATGTGCTGAGAAAACGATAACTTTTGTCCTAAATCAGTACCAGGTCAGTTACTGCTTTTGAAGTAACGGCCAAAGTGCTTGAATGTGTCGGAACAACACTGTTCTGCCATTGAGCTCGCGCGGGTCATTCATGGTAGGACCCTTTAAATGAACATGTAATAGGGACTGATCTAGTACAACACAGACATATTCTTGTACAAAGATACACATATTAGCTGCATAGTTATAGTCCTGAATTTTTAATTTCTTTTTTGCTATAACAACCATCTTTGACCGAAGTATTTTTTTACTTAATCTAAAAACCATATAGCATTGACAATTTTTGTGTGAACAGTACCCAGTGGTGTAAAGTAACCAGGTAGGCATCACATCGTCTGGACGAGCCCACGTGCAGCGCACGCCTTACGTTGACGCTACGCGACGCTAAGTAGGTCGGTCTTACGCCCGCGGTAGTAAGTGCGCGCGCAGCCACCCCAAATACCCCCTACGCCACGTCACTATCGATCCCTCCAGGCGCCGCCGGTGACGTAGCTCTACTACGCGGAAGGAGGATGCACCCAGTTAGGGGAAAGGGGGGGTTGGATGCGCCACCCGCTATGCACCACTTTTCCACAGTACATAGTACCGGTTTAAACTGGATGCGAGCCTTAATGAACTACGCGAATGAGACGGGGCGCGATTTTCTGCATATTTTTTTTTCAGCGTAGACTTATTCCGTAGAACATCTGGCCGACTTCGAATACCTATACTGCGTTGAACAATGAATAACAGTTCCAGCAAATTGCTTTAAGTTTGTAAATATCAGTCTATGCAAGTTCAAAATGTTTATATAACAGTGAGTGATACACGTGTCGCGGGTTCTGTAAACATTTTGTTCCCGCATTTTACTTCAATTAGAAATAATTAGTTGATGGGTGAACTAAACACAACATTAAACTGAACATTTTTTAAACATACACATTTTGAGTTATTTGGTATGAACATTTTATTTTAAGATTTAATTTTAAATTTCTCTTTTCAAAGCGCAATAGACAGGAGCGTTTGCTAAGCAACTGCCTATAATTCGGGAATAATTTTAATGAAATTAATTTGGTGGCTTCTCTCGACAATACTAATCCTCATTGAAGGACTGCCGAGGGTTCTGAAGTGATTGAATTGCGATTGAAAATCATCACTGAGAAATTGTATCTAATTTAATGGAAAATTTCCGCTTTATTCCGATAAATATTCTATCCACTTTATTACACTTGAAGTTAATTTCCAATGAATCCTAGTATCATGTAACCTTTCAAGTTCTCGTGATTCTAAAAATAGATTTTTACGTCGAACTGTCTATTAATTAAATCGATTCTTGAAACTATCGAGCTACGCCTAGTATTGCCTACTTATTGTAGCCTTACAGTCTAGCCTTCTCGAGTCACGTTAGATGTTTACCGAGTTATTTTTGCCATTGAAAAACGTCAATTACTAAGTACGTTTAATAGCTATTTGACACAATCAAACGTATTTTACGTTACCATGATAGTTATTATAAGTAACCTGTTACGAATTACGACTAACAATTGGTTCCCTTATAATTGTACCGTGGGGGTTTGAATTCCCTGTATATTAGAAAAATAAATTGTGTAATTGGTTTAATTTACATCATTTAATTCAGGGCGCCTAATTTAGTAGTTTAGGCCATGATTTTAATTGTTACATTGTGTTATCGCAGTTAAAAATCTTAATAATTCATTCGTTGGCCGCACGTTCCTGGAGTTGGATCGACATAAACTGACAGACGGAAACGCAGGACTTTTTTGAGAACCTAGGTCGCTTCTAGCCTGACAATTTAGACGTTTACTTTTACATTATCCGTGGTATTCATAGACTATGAACAGGCACTGCACTGCCGGTAATAAAAACTAGTAAAAAAAATTGGTTTAAGCAAAATTCAGAAATACTGGTCTTAGTTTTTATGTCAACTATTTCAGTGAACATTTCATTAAGACTATGGCGTTAGCGATAAAAGTTATAAAATATTACTGAATAACCCACATGGTCGTTTCTTGCGCCATATATTACAGCTGGTATCGTTGTTTATAAGTCATAGTACATAACGGGATATGTAACATAATTATTATTGTATTAAAATATGTTTACAAAAAAGAAATGAAAAACGCGCGTTACCAGTTCCGTTGCTCACTGTAAATAAACAATCAGACTGGATTTTCAGTGGCGCCAGGTAGGTATTATAGGCGCCAGTTATATCGCGTTTGATTCACGATAAACGATTACAGCCGATTGCAATTCGACGCCGCCGCCCGACTGCCGCCCTCCGCCACCGTTTGCATTCCTGAAACGACATTCTTTGAAATCATGTAATCACTATTTTCACGTGAAACGGACAGTAACAGTGACTTCTTTCATGCAAATCATGGACACGCTCAGCTATACACGTTTCCTTAAGATCGATTCAGGAAGCCGGCTACCACAACATCTGAAGCATCTAGGTACCTACTACTTTGTTTGTACTTAGATATGCGTGTACATTCTACATGTTTATAAATCGATTTTTGTCATATTTCTTGGAAAGGGCAATTCATTATCGAACGTGTATGTACGTGGTAAAACTTATAATCTACATGAACACACCAGTTTTGCGAATTGGACTATTCTAAGTGCACTATTCGGCCCTGAAGATTATGGATATTCATTTACTGTACTAATTTATCTTTTTTACAATTGTAATTAGTTTGTTTCAATAGGTAAACAAAATGGATGTGCTTGTATAAAAATTATGTTGTAAATGCGAGTGTTTTACTTTCTAAAACTTTAATGTGTGTACTCGTATAATTTAATAGGTTAGTGTAGGTACCGCTTTATTTGAGAGTATTGACCACTTTGGAATTATAATACCATATACCTATACCTATCATCCTATAATATCATATACCTACCTGGAAAGCCTATTTCAGTTTGTCTATTTTACCTAAGGATAATGAAATCATTGATCTCAATGACATAACCCTATAATTTCATTCACTGACTCATCAACGACCAAGCCAAACTAATCGACTCATTTAGTTCATAATTTAGTCTTCCTTATTCCTATTTCATTATAAAAATAAGGACAGTGTTTACGTTGCCCCTAATGAGAAACAATTAATGTGGGTGGAAATATGTTTATGAAGAAAAGAGTATTAAATAAAAGAATCGGGGTCGAGGTCAAAAGCTATAATATACCTAAGCTATACCTACGATAACAGTGAAACGCAATTGGGTAGGTTTCAAAATTACCAATTTTTCTCAATCAGTCTCGCTCTATAAGAAAATATGAATAGGAACATTATGGTAGTATTTATTACCATTTAGATAAATCAATCTTCGATCTGTATAAACTACTAGAATCGTGAATAGAGTATATGAATTTCTGCAGAAGTCATCGCCGCATTTTAGCGCATATAGTGAGACCTACTCGCGAACCCGATGGATCATTCAGTAATTGTACAAGCCATATAACCAATCAAACGCCCCTTTTGTTTTTTTTGTTAACTGTCCATTTATCTATGGCAGTATTGTACGTGCTCCTAAAAGATAATAAGTTATCACACAATACAGATAAAATTCTCGTGATAAAATCACGTATTTTTAACACCCAAACATTTAAAAATAAAAAATGTTTTGATAGGCGATTGCGTGTTAATTATAAACTCGCCTTCTAATATCAAAGAGGAAACCTTGTTTATCCATGCATAAACTCGCCTTAAATTCTGAAAAGGGGTATGAATGAAGGGAGGCGTAACTTGCGTTTTATACCCAACAGGGAAGGTGAGGAATTCTGTTGTGGGTTTCAAATACCTTTAGTGGGTTGTGATTTCCTCACGTTATCCTTACTCACATTATTATTATCTTATTAAGACATTTGTACCCTTTATGTAGCGTACTGGAACGTAACGCTCTGGAAATGAGACTCTAAATTTGTTCGGACAAGCAGATAAACTCGAACTAAGCCAGTTCAATTGCAGACATGTTTCTACCAGCAGGATACATCCACACACAAACTCATCCACGTGGCAAAAAAGACACGATTGAAAGGTTCAAAGCATGGGGCAATCTGACCTAAAGCCCTCTGGAAAGAAGCAAACATCACAAGCTTATTTATTGGACTTGTCTCATTGGGCCCTTTGGGTACGGAACCCTTTAAAAAGGGTACATAACTTGATTTGTGACTTCTAGTACAGTAAACTTCCATATAAGCTATACGAGGCTGTTTAAATTGAGCTAAGCCACGCAGGAAAGGATACTTTGTGCCAGCTCTACTCATGATAACCAGTGTAAAGCTCACTTAGGCCTAGACCACGACTGGACATAGCAGTCACGTACAGAATTTATCTAATGATGTTATGGTGTTCCGAGAATTGTTATCTGCAATGATTCCACGCATTTTACGATGTTTTTATGGATCTCATGTAAATATTGACTTCAGGAGATGGGGGTACGTATGAGATAATGAATTCTCATATTTGTGGACAATGTGATATTTTACTATTACATAACATTTCTTTATCTATAGCACTTTTCATAATAATATGTCCTATGTAAAAATGTACCTACACTATTTAACAGTACTGCATATAAATAAGTGTGCAGTGTAACATAATGATTATTGTATTACGTACAATGTTGTAGAAAGCTTACTTTTAGGTCGTCAGTTTTTACTTATGAGGTCCATAGGTAGTGCAATCAGAAGATTGTAGGTTCGAGCCCTGTATTTACAAGTCGTGTAGCAATGGGTTTCATTTTCCGAGCCTTTTTTTGTAGGACGCTCTTAGGGTGAAAGAAAATATTGTGATGAAACTCGCACCCTACAAGGCGCGCGAACCCCTATAACGACGAAGGACCACCATCCATCACGTTTTGTTAAATACGCTTGGTGCACTGTGGACATCTGCTTAGCAAGTACTTCCGTGTACCCCGCTTTGGGTTTATAAAGGTGTGAGTGTATGTTTTTATTATTCTTCGTTTTTTCAGGCTTATGGGGGTGTAACGTTTATTATACTGGGTGGGGCTGTAACACGAGCCAAATTCAAATGGAGATAATTTCGGGCCCTTCCAAGTTCTTCTAATATGGTCCGGACACGTCAAAATGCTTTGTTGTGGAATACTTCAGTTTAAACTTAATACTCTTATCTTCAGGCAACAAATTATTTGGACTACGTCAACTAAATGTCAGTGAAGAGTAGTTTTGAAACAAATCGTCCATTTCACGTGGGATTAACTTTGAAAGAATGATCCTTTTAAAAAAAAGTTTTAAGGATTAAAACTACATTATACAATAGTTAATGTTGAAAGCAGTGGTGGGTATAACCGAGGGGAAGTCCTCTGCCCGACCCGGCGAACAATAGTAGATATGCACCTAATCGAAATTAACAATGTTTGTGTTGGAAAGTTTGGTTGGTAACCCCATATTTCGAAGTCCAGAAAAAAGAAAGTTTATAAACATTTTTTATCATTTATTCTTTTTTAAAATAGTGGAAAGCATTTTTAGTTTAATGTATAAAAACATTTTCTCTTCAAAAACACAAACATGTTCATTGTGGCCGGTAGGTAGGTACTGCAACGTTCCTACACTTGTATTTTTCCAAATGTTTGACGCCAGTCACTTTTTGTTGGTTTGCATTTATACTTATGAAAATTGTTATGTATAATAGTTTGTCATTTAGTGGTAGTATCTCGGCATGCATGTAAACATGATGATGTCCATGATGATATCCTTCATTACAATCGGTCGTGGAAATGACGGGTAAAAACCTCGTTCGTGTGAAAAACATCAATCAAAGCAACAGCAAAGCTATGTTTAAATACTGCGCCCGGCCACTTTTTGCCTATCTGTGATTACTAGCTTGCGCATCAACAAACAATTTACTCACAGGTGTAATTCTACGTTTGTATTTCACTTTTTATCGGTCGCAGTAGTAATATTTATTTTTGGCCCTACTACTGTGCAGCAAGTTTGCGGAAAAATATATTTTGCTATTCATTTGTGGTTTCAATTTCGGCTGTTCGTAAAGATTATCTATGGTTTCTGATTAATTAAATTTATCTGTTCATTTTTATGCGGTTCGTTTGTGAGGAATTTGTGTTTGATATAGAACATTGAAACGGGGAACGAAACTTTTCTATTACAGAGTTTCATTATGTAGCATTGAACGCTACAATTACTTGAAGGTACCTATTTACTTTTATAACAACAACATATAATTATCTGGCGTTAAGACGCCATGGCGTTTGTTTTTAATTGTGAACTCTAGATAACCGCCATAAATATATGCTTAGTTGTAACTACGTCATACTTCATTCATTCTCGGAGTGACCGAAGCGATAGTAATGTTAGTTATGGTTGTTTTGGTTTTTTCTATACGTGTTTTTTATCAAGTGGTGACATTTTATCTAACGTTCTGAGTAAAGGGCATCCGGCAAAGATGGCCTTTGATAAGCACGACCATTGTCAAAAGAAATAATTTTCCATGAAAAATGTAGTTTGTTTCGATATTGATAAGTAAGCACGATTCCAGGGTCAACTTAGCCCTAAAAATTTGAGCCCGCGGGCCTGAATCGTAAGCACAGTTTCCTTATCAGAACTTTTTAGATAGGTACTTTAAAAACATAGATCCATAATAAAAGGCACATGGTAGGAAATACGTTGCCGCATATGCTAGTTCTGAGCGCCTGGCGCCGGTGTTTATCTGTATCCACATTGCACACGTGTTTGTGTGCAAGTGTGCAATAACTCTGTACATACAAGGGCAACAGTCGCGTATCAGAGAATGTTTACGGAGACTCGCTATCGTTCGTCGAAGCATACAACTAAAAGACACAATAGAAACTGGCGCGGGGTAACACAATTGGACCTTCGCATGTAACTTGTTACATAGACTGCCCCAGTTAACACCCTCTTTGCATTAGACCGCAGCCCGATTCAAGTGCCCGTATAATCTAATTTAAATGTTTTGAAATGAAATTTTCCCCACCCTAATCGGGAAGCCTTATTAAACCGCCCGACTTGTTTTCAATTTGTTTGATAAAATACTCTCGGTCGCGTGGCTTCAGCTTTTTATTAGTAAAGAACATAGTGTTTTATATAGTGAAGTACCCACATTTCTGAATTAGAAATAATATAGTAGAAGGAGTAATCATAGAGTAGTAAAGTTTTGGCCTGTAAAGATTTCTTCGCTGGGAACCACTAAGATTCCCGCACCCAGAAAGAATTTATATCTTTGTACCTTTAATAGAATAAGAGGCATGACTCGTATGAGTGTATGACAGTCCAAACATGTCTTGAGTTTGCACACCACTAAGTTTCCATATATATAATAATCTCGATCTGTCATTACTTTTATATATTAGGTCAAGCTCAAAAAGTTTTACATTACATTAATTTATAACGGTTTCCGTTAAAAGTTTAAACTGTGGAACGTTAAAAGTTTCGGTTAAACGATACCTACTTAAGTGTTAATAATGACCGGGGTATTAATCAAAACTTTTAGGGTTTCCACAGTCAAAAAAGGCGATAGTAGAATCGCGTTACTTGCATTGCTGCCGCCGTCGCCGGCGCGCTTCGCCGATCACGCCGACGCCGCCGCCACTGACCGCCTACCCGCTCCGTTGTCTATTTTGCACCGCATTTACCTTTGTCTACACACGACGACAGGTGTACTGTGTACACTTACGCATGTGCGATGATTGCTCTGAAGCAAGTGTATTACAACAAGGTCTATTTATATCATAATACCACTCAATAGGGTAATAGTAGTCTCTTCATGGCCTTACTAATGGCTGTCGTACCGATAGCATCCTAGCATGAGTCTGGATTCTTGTTGTAACTAGGCGTATTCAACTTAAAAATATTTTTCGAGTGCAAACCCGCACTCGAAAAAGTTGTAAATCGAGTTTCCGACCGCAGTTTATATATTATTATGTTAGAAAACACGAAAATAATATTACTTTACGACCTTTTCCTCACTTCAAAATTGTTTTTCGTCATGGTCCCAATTTCGCAAACCTTTTTGTAGCTTTATAATTTTTTTGTAGTTTTACACTATACATATAAGTTATAATAAAAATAATGAATAATCTGTTTTGTTTCAGGTATTCTCTTACTCCGTGAGCTTCATCATTGGTAAAATTGATATACCTACTTGTAGTAAGTAAACAAGATAGCTCGAATCACATTGCTACATTAGTGTCGAGATCTTATGAAGACTCGTTTTTAGGGTTTTATTTCTTAGTTTGGTAAGTCGGTTGCATATCTAAAAAAGATACAACATACTCAAATATTTTTACTAAGTATATCAACGACTATCTATCGACGTAGTGGAAAACCGTCGACCCCTTAGGTAATAAAAGTTTCACCATCAAGTAGGGTGTGCAAAACATTTACGACTTTGATACACATGCCACAGAAAAAACGTTAAGTAACTACATCGATATATGGCAGGAACCTCCGAGCGCCAAATTTACTTCTACCATATCTCTTGTATCCGCAACTGCAACAATGAACCAAGTACATAAATGTCTGCCTAAAAACAATGCACTCAAAAATTCATTCGATAACCGTATCTGAAACAATCATTGCGCAATAATGTAGTCGACACGTCAGAGTCCTTATCTCTGTGTATGGTTCACTACGAATATGCACATAGGTACACATTTAATTCACATGTCGCACCCTCGTTGCTTTAAAACATGTTTCACGCGAAGCTCAGCGACCGTACAGCATAACGTACGTAGTAAGTGGAGAATCACGAAGTTACGCAAGCATTGTTGGCTGAAACGCCCACCGCTAGGCTTAGTGGTGTGACGCAAGGACTTGCTGAAAGTGCGCAGTTAGTTGACTGCGCCGACGGCTGCCACAATATGCTGTGGCGCCTCACACAGCTATTGAGCCTACATCTTTTGACGCGGCTTTCAGTTCGGGTTCTGGTTTAACTTGTAGCGAACATTAATCGTGTTGTTTTGTGAAGGCGAATGAATGGCAGTTTTCAACCCTTTATAGAATGTTTCGCATATTTTCAATCCAGGTCAAAACTGTTTGTTTTGCTCAGTCACGGGTCGGGCCTGTTTGTTGTTTATTTTGAAACAGTTTTATGAAAGTAATTTTGCTTAATAATTAGGCGTTATGAGAGGAAAATGGATGCAGCCAGACTACTATCGTCGATATCGGCAAGAGATTAATCAGAATTTTTACATAAAATAATGTTTGAAAATAATTGTAGGCGGTCGTATTTAACGTCTACAAAGGTTTATGTCAAAAGCAAAAATGATTGCACAATCGATATTCCACATTTCCTTCAGTAATATTTAAGTAAACACAAAAAAATAAACCTTTTTGGTCATAGTAGTAAATAAAATACAGTTCGAATGTTTATTGATCCTCCTTCAATAACAGTTTCGTTCTGTTTCTGTAGTTTACTCTATTTATAGAAAAAAAATCCGTATCCATTTCTCTGTTCAATATAATGTACTACATTATTTTACTTGTACGTTCAGAAATCCATTTAGCTCGACACGTGCTCACAATTTTCTAGTGCATTTAATGGTTCCTAGTAATGAAGGTTGCCCTTTAGAGAGTGCCACGTGCAACCCCGCAACATAAACCAACCCCGCAGAAGCCTAACTAGGTTTAAAGTGGAAAGGTCGCTGCCCACGCGGTAGTAACGTACCAGCGGACCGGCGCGGCGCCTATATGGTAAAGGTCAGAGGTTGCAGTGGCTGCAGTGCGCACGCCGCCCGCCGCCGCGCTGTCGTGGTGGCTGGGCGGGGGCGGAATGCGAACGCCCACTCGAAGAAACCAGGTTTCACCAATTCTCTTCGAGAATTTTTTAATACTGATGTACATAACAATATTTAGGACGGATAACAAAAGTTTACACTACATAATTAAAAGCTTTATTTCAATTTTCCCACTAGAAAAGAGGTTCCTATACCTCATTGTTTGCCGCACGTCGGAGGAAGATACGAAAATTGATTAGCGCCTTAATAATTAACTAGAGAAAGGATAACCATCAATCACCGAGCTACATGCTAAAACTGTTAGCGATTTATGAATTTTTGGTCTAAGCAATTTAAACATGGCTGTGAAAGATAGTAAAAGGCGATCCGAATAATATAGCGGAACGCAATTTTAGTTACTGTACCCATAATGTACATAAGATGAAATCAAGTAATAAGTAAAATAATTTCCACTTAGTGAAGCATGTGATCATTAGTTAAGAACGTGTTAATGGAATAATATCGCATTGGTAGTTGCTCTGGGTACCATGTATATCGTTCGCCATATTTTAGATTTCATGGGGTAAGAAGGATTGTGTTGAAACATGAATTCATCGGCAAGCCGGACAAACAGAAGTCTCAGGGGGGGAGTTGGTCCATTCTTCCGCCGGAAAACTAATGACTTACCTTGTTGAAAGAAAACCCCAAAAGCGACCTGTCTAGGAACTTAATTTACTGACGAGTCTTTTCGAAATATTAAACACATTATTCAAAAAAGTAAAAACATAAAAGGAAAATCTCGAGCGTCAGAGCACCAGTTGCGACATGCTTAACCCTGACAAAGAAACAGAGAGAAATCAATATCCACATCGTTCCGGAAGATGTCGGTGCCTTGTAACAATTTTCTTAGAATTCATTTCTGTTCCATTTCTGGGCATTCACAATTATGTGACTAGCACTCGAGCAAATAGAAAAAAACAAGGGAAGGCAAATATTTAACATTAATTTTGAGAGAATTGCTGTCACTTAATGGTAAACGCAGTTGAGGTTCAACGCAAAATGGATAGATATTGACGTTGTTTCTTGCATAGCTGGATTTTACTATCAGAAACATACTTATTTTTTGTACCTAATATAGGTATCTATACCTATAGGTATAAAAAATTTATCCCTATTTCCCCCGAATAACGGGTGACGCGTGAACGGCTGGGCCTTCAATTTAGCTAATTCTTTTTTTGTCGTGTTTGGTAATGTCAGGGGAAAAAATAAGGAAATTGCGCGGAGAATTACACTAATTCCAAATAAATATTCATATGCTTATGACACATCGATAAGGCCGAACATTATTTCAAATATCGTTCCTGCCGATCGCGACCGCCTGATCTAAACGTTTCACGGTGATAAAACGAAAATACGTTTCCTGGGTAACACAAAATATGTTGAGGTATTATTTTGTCTGCAGCCTAGAATCTATACCCGTCTGGGTGGTGTAGGCTCCGCCCCAGTGCGCAGGTCGTGCCAAGGTCGTCTAAGGTCACCGGTCGAGGGCCCGGTTTTGTGAATTCCGTGTAATGGCGGCGCAGTATCACAGTAATTTGACCTATATTACGTAACAATTGATACGCAATACCAGCTCATAGGAATTTGTAGGGATTCGATTGTCTTCCCCTATAGGTAAGTACCAACCTACTTCAGTAACGGTAGAGCCAGCTCACGCACAAAATTTTCATCTGCATTGCGTAATTCATAAAGACTAAAATCAATGTAATTTTTTTGGTAAAAAATGCTTAGCGTATTTGTACAAGTTGATGAGACTCAAGAATCCTTTGAATTTGATTAGATACAAGTCATGAAAACTGTCGGAACTTGGCCAATAAGTACTTTCGTATAATGTACCATGAATAAGCATTTTCATAATACTGTAATTTTTTCATAAGTATTCGTAAAAACAGGACATACTAGTAAGAATTCCTTTATACCACATAAAGAAATTCTTCATTTATTTATTTTTTTAAATCATTAGTGTTGAATGAATGATGCATTATTTTTTTACTTTTGCACCAGCCAAATATACACTAAAAACATGTTTGACGTGGATCAGTTGTTCGTGAAATACGGAATAACGAGCTTACATAGATTCGTGTCAAACATGATTTCTCGTGCATGTTTGGTCCGAGGACACGCACGGTTACTCATTTGAAACAATAACAATAAAAATATAAAAAAACAAAACATGGTCATAGTTTGTTCTCTCACTATATTGTGTGTAAGTCAAATGTGATAATTCTCACCCACGAGTCATTTGGGAAAATTCGAGTGTCGAGTCACTTCTGATTCAATTATGTGCTTTGTCAGAAGGAGTGTGTGACAGAAATCGTCGTAAAAATAGAAAAAAAAAATACAATTCACGCCTTTTAATCCCATAGCGGTGTAGGCCCTCTGCCTATGGGGGTGATAAGTAAATAATATACTCTTTGGAAATGTTTCTTTGTATGCTGTCTGCCCGCGAAAGTCCAGAAAGTCCAATAAGACTCCTAGTACTACCATTTCACACGGTACTTGGCTACTGCTGCATAAGAGTGTCACGTGTATGCTTCGCTGTCTACAGGTAGTAAGAAGTTACATTGTTACATAATAACTGAACATTTAAACAACACAATAGCAGTTCAAATAGCAAAACTAATTTAGGTCTACGTCGTCTTAACACATCTTTCATCATTACGTCTCAGACCAATGTCTGTCCTTCATTGATACAATTGCCTTCAAGTTCGATCCTCGATCAACTCTTGGATCCAATACACTAATGTGTACGTACACCAGTCTTCGACATATGAGTCTGCTAGAAACAAAAACCGCAATGTCCACTTATATATAAGGTTTTTGTTACTAGTAGACTTATATATTCGACGTTATCGTGCATACATGAAAGCAAAATGGAGCTAAGTTATGGTTATGATACACTCCTGGGTAAGTATTAAAATACACACAACGGTATTAAATCCTAGGTACGAAACATTTGATTGCGTCACATATATTTATTGTGTAGGTATGTACGTTACATCACGGTACTTTACATTGGTATTACGTCCTACTCTTCGGACGTCAGAAAACTCGTGTTCTTTTTTTACAGTTTTTATATTATTCTAAACAATGTCGTACGTAGTCAGTTTCGTCAATAATATTTGTCAAGTCATGGAAACACCAAGATAGGTTTAAATTATTCCTAAGCTAGATGTTAACACTTGATAAACAAATCCTACATATTTTACGTTGGCCTCAAAATAAGATTTGCAATCAACACGGACAAGCGGGGGAAGCCCTACTCCTACCGTTCACAGGGAAACCCCGCGGACAGCACACACATTTGCGTAATCATCACTGTACTTAGATCTCAAGACAAGGCAAGTTCTACGACCTTGGCCACTGTACATAACTGGGTATTGAATACAGCCTACAACGTACAGTCAGTAACGAGCTATAATAGCTTTGATTGGACCTTACGTGTATTTCACCATCCTATGTAGGTTGTTGTACCAACGGTATGATCAACTTTGGTATAATTCTACTGTATCTGTGGTCTATGTATATTGGCGCCAACTATAGCGGGCGCATTTTATTAAAGGAAACAATTATAGATCGATTGATGTAATCATAATGCCTAATATAGATTCGTTCGCAAATTAATGTTATGGATACATTTTTGACGGTCAAGGTCCCGGCAGCCTGTGCACTTCCGTTGCTTTTCATTTGAATCAAGTAGGTTATTTCTAAAAGGTAATTATTGGCGGTTAATCAACGGAATTCAATAACCCGATTATCTTAAATCTCAACTAATTTTATAGTAATTGTTGGAGCGTAGGTACTCATGAAATTGCTAAACTTGCCTCGTAAAATGTGAGAAAGCTCTTTATGTTAGCTTGACTATTTGCCATAGTGCGGTTTATCCATGATTAAAGTACCTACTTTCTTTTCTGTATATTTTTTTTCTTTCTTAGATAGCTGTGTCCTGGGGTGTTACGCAAGGTTTATTCCGGTCCCGTAGGAATTTTGGCATAAAATGTATATTTTACTCCTAATACCTCCAATAATATGTGTATAAAGATTTATGCTGTTCGCGAAAGTAGTTTTGTCTGAAAACGTAACAACGGACCTTACATTCACAACGTTACTAGGATTACTTAAAAGAATCATGGTAAGTGAATTGCAAATTATAATTTTCGTTTCTATATACTTTTCTTTTCCTGGAACTGTTGACGGCATAATGCAACACATCAGATACATGCACACCTCCATATGAGTAATGCCTTGTTTTTCAAAGGTAGTTTGAAACGTCTTTCGCACTACATCATCTCTTTTCATATATGCTTTTTTTACAAAATTTGTCCTGTTTGTACTTACATATCCACAATATACGTAATAAGCAATAACCTTCAAGTATCAACCTCAACATCCTTGACCATGTTATGAAATGAGCGTGTATTTGATTTCTTTTCTGAATACAATAGACTAACTAATTTTGAGTTCATGTCGACTAACTGTTTTGCTTGTTAAATTCGATAAACATCTCGCCCTTTTTACTTATTGACTAAAATTATCATCGTCAAAGTAGCAGGTAAAAGGTAGGAATAAAAAAACGCAGGTACCGTTAAATGTAGTATAGTTGACTTGCCTATCCATTCTGAAGGCTGGCGCCGCCGTTTAAGCCCGCGTAATAGCCGGCTCTGCTGGTCTAAGCCGAATGTATGTCAACCATAAGGCCCTGACACAGTCGCCGGGTCATTATGTCACGAGCGTTGCATTCCGGCGCGTTCGCGTGCGAGCCTCGAGAAACGCACCGACTCTAAATGGAATCGGAAAACTGTTGGTTTCATTTAGCTTTACAGCCAATCTATAGGTACTTTTAGTATCATTCAGCCCAATCGGATGCCACGCTGTCGTCAAACAACAACGTGAGGAAACCCGCGTGGGAACGTTGATGGGCTGATGTCCACTTAATGCCCATGTCGGGTTCAATATGCTTGTTAAAATAATACCATTGTCTTCATTTATTTTGGGTTTATTGTCAAATAATAAAACTACCTATCCCCGCGGTGTTGTACCTATTTATAATATAATGCTCTAATATAGATCGACTAATGTCGGTTGCACTCAAAATTCTAAAATTATTACATCGTTCGCTAATTAATATGCATTAATATAACATAAGCGAAATGAACTGGCAATCGTTTACCTTGCTAATTGCTTAATATTTACATACATACATACACTTCATGCCTGTCTCCGAGAGGGGTAGGCAGAGACTGCAGATCTTCATTTGTCACGGTCCTGTCATACCCCTTTCGCTTCACCTACATTCAAACATCTTTTCATGACCTTCGGTTTCGAGTACTTTTCACGCCACCTTCTGCCAAGACATAACCAATCTGGTCAATGTATGTCCTTCTGGGGCGACATCTACTCACCCGGTCCATTACATCACCCATATAAATCTCATTCGTTAATCGACTTTCATCTCCATATGCCCAAACCACCAAAGCATGCTGTTTTCAATCTTAGTCACTACATCTTCTTTCAAACCGCAACTTTCTCTTATCACATTATTCCTTATCCTGTCATTCAATGTCACGCCTTTTATGCTCCGCGATGACAGCATTTCTACGGCATTGACTTTACTTTTATGCTTCTTCTGCCATACCCAACTTTCACCCCCGTACATTAACCGGTAGGTGCCAGTACAGCGTCATGGACAGCCAATCTTGCTTTTTTCGACATGAATTGGCTCTCCATAACACTGCGAAGGGCACCGTTAACCTTATTACCCGCTCTCACTCTTCTTTCAATATCCTTGTTAAACTTTCTATAACTTGTAAATAGAGCACCCAATCATACAAACTCATTCACTTGTTCAACTTTCTCACTGTCAATCACGGACTCACAAACTCCTTTCATTATTTTTGACTACCATTACTTTGGTCTTGCTAGCATTCACTTTCATTCCTTTTCAATGACTCATTCATACAATTAATCATCTGCTGCAATTCATACGCCGACGGTGGAAGAAGAACTTGATCGTCAGCATATAAAAGGCACTTGATAATTAAACCATCCAAATCTAGACCCCAATCACGACCTTTCAGATCTTCCAAACAACTGTCCATGAACAATTGAACAGCCACGGTGACGCTACGCATCCCTGTCTGACACTTCTATGGATGCCAAACCAGTCTGAGTAGGTCCCGTTAACCCTGACACAGGCACTGGAATCATCATAAAGTGATTTCAAAGTCCGTACCAAGGTTCTGTCCAGCCTGAACCGAGCAAGGTACCCGATCATAAGCCTTCTGTAAGTCCACGAAAGCGCAGAAAAGAAGGTTTTTAGCCAAAAACTTCTCCGTCACCTGGCGCAAAGAGAAGATATGGTCGGTGCATACCATTCCCTTCCTAAAACCATCAGTTTCACGTATTACCCTTTCGATCAACACTTTTGCATATATTTTGCCCACGATACTGAGAAGGCTAATTCCTCGGTAATGTTTGCACTCCTTTTTTATCGTGGGGAAATCCGTTATGGATACCCCACCGCTAATGGGGACAGCGGCGGGGTTATGTGGGACTCGCTCCCACTAAAACCCCACGGTGACCACTCTCGCGTTATTGCCGGGGCCCCAGGAACAGCCTGAGCCACTACGTCCAAGGATGGCCCCAGCCGCGCTAAGCCCTCGCGGACCGTCATTGGAATGGGGGCGATCTACGCACCCCCAGCGCACGATGTCGTACGGCGGTAACAGGGTCACTACGCTACCGCGCCGTCGCCACTCAGGGGCCGTGAATGGCGCGCGAGTCCCCGCCCGCGTACCACAGCCCCTACGCCCTTTCAGTCGCCTTTTACGACAGGCAAGGGAAAAACTCAGTCCTATTCTTATGCCCGGAACTGCTGGGCACATGTTTGCACTTCTGCTGTGAGCCCTTACCCTTATAAAGTGGAACGATTACGGCTTTGCACAAATCACTTGGCACTCGACCGTATCGACAACATGCATTAAAATAAGGTAGAGCAGTTTCGCCACCACCGCACCACCAGCCCCCAGCATCTCCAACGAAATCTTATTATACCCTGCCGCTTTTCCAGTTTTCATTCCTTTCATAGCCTTGAAAATTTCATTCATATTATGTATCTTACTTTTACTCTCTTCGCCATCTATATTAACCGCATCAACCAAAGTCGACGCGGTGCTACATCCAAACAAATTTCAAAGTATTCCTTCCATCTTCCTACAACCATACTTTCTTCATTATTTTTTTTACATTCTTATCTCTAATTGCTTTCATGCTATGCTTCTCTGACTTACTTCTGACTGACAGGACTAGTTTCCAAAATAGCCGAATATTATTTTAGAAGTTGTCCGAGAACCTCTTTTCATTCCGCTCTTTTAACTCGTTCTTCTTAGGTACTATCAGTTCTTTCACTCTCTTATTTAAGCACTTGTACAGAGACATTTTCCTTTCACTTTCATCCACATTACTTGCTTGGGTGTTGACTCTCATGGCCCACACGTCCAACCGTGCCTTTTTAATTTTATTTACTCCCTTGCTTACTTCCTCATCCCACCAGAGCTCACGATCTCTGGAGACATTCTTCCTCTCTCGCACCCCGCATACCTATGGCTATCTCAACCATACCATTTTTCAAAATATTCCATACATTGTCTATCTCATTTTCTCTTATTTCTTCATTCACTTTACTGAGTTTTTCTTTCAGTAATGATTCAAAATTCATACCTCTCTTTCACGTGGATGACGTGAAAGAGAGGTATGGATTTTGAAGTTGATCAACTTAATATTTATTATGTGTAATTACATAATGGCATACAATTTTACCATCATTAGTTTGACGGCTGCAAAAGCTCCAAAAGCTAGTGACATTATATAATATTACAATATAATCGAGAAGCGATAAGACCTGACCTACGTGGTCTTACGTTAAACCGTGCGCACAAAGCGTCGCATCCAATTATTTGTATCGATCGATCAATATCGTTAAATTTAATGGTGATTTTGTAATAACGCGTAGTTAACGTACTTTTTACTTTGACTGCTAAATTAATCAGGGAAAACCAATTTTTAATTGGTGGTAGGGTAGGCAATTCGCATTAATTGTTTAATTAAAACAACAAGTTTTAACCATCAATGACATAATTTATACTGTAAAACCGTGACTTATGACTCATATCTAATATTCGTCACTATTGTTAATATGCACGTATAAGTATTATTATTACCATTATTTAGCGGCGAAAAGTTTACTTTCGTCAGTGACAGAAGCGAGCCCAAATACACAGAAGGAAACTCGGAACGCATTATTCTGAATAACAAAGTATCCAATACCAAATAAAATAATGGACACAGTGGAAAAGAAAATGTAGATAGAAGGACTTTGACCTCTGTTTGTGACCGATGCGATGCCACCATCAATGCAACAGGCAGCAGTTATCAAATGTATAAATAACAACCATTGTCACAGAGGTCGAATGTGAATGTCGGGCGCACGGTTTACCACTTCCGTTTCCACGACAGTCGTATTCATTCGAATTGATAATATTTTCAATCACTGTTTGGGAAAATATTGCGTAACGAGGTCAAATTTCATTCCTTAATTGCATACCGTTGCTTGGAAAAATTTCTTATTTTTATATCGCAAACAACATTAATTATTTTTGTTTTCCTGTAGTCTTGATTATGGAAGAAAATGTGAAATGCTCAACTGCTAACACGATTTGTCTAAATTCTTGAACATGCTATCTATATAATATAGTCCATTTCGTAAGTACGTATAGTAACTAAGTACATACGAACATAGGTATTATAATGACTTGCTAAGGAAAATATATTATTTTCCTGTTTTCGTTGAAAAACTTAGTTGCAATGACTGGGGACAGCTACTAGGAAAAAAATGCATATAATTAACAAAAAAAAAACATACTTTGTTACGTACGTGGGGGGTGGGTACCGATAGAAAAATGACACTATTACGAAAATCAAGAATTACACTATATTCAGGCACTATAATTACACAAACTAATTACAATCGTTAAACTAACACCGCTAATAAACACTTTCACAATCACACAATCACTTGTTAACTCTCTTTAATTTTCTCTCTTGATATTCACTGTATCACTGTTTAGTTGAAACTGTCCCGCCGACTCGATCGTCGCTCTTTATATACCAACGGTACACAATCGAGAACATTCGAGTAGGTTCAGGTACATTCTCGAGTCGACTTCTAATAATAATAATTAAATACCTACTTGTGGTGCCTCGGCCGCTCGCGTGTTTATATCTACTCCAACAGTAGGTAAGTAGATTTATACCTACTTGTGAGTCGCGTCGACGGCTCGCGTGTTTATACCTACACCCAACAGTAGGTAAGTAGATGTATACCTACCTACTTGTGGTGAGGTAAGTACTTGTGGCTTCCGAAATATACCACACTATTCTCGATCTTTCGAGATTCTTCTACTACATTGTGACGCATATAGGCACTGTGTAGTGGTTTGTATGCGCCGACTTGGATACTGGAATGTTCCTTAGGCCTCTCGAATGTTCGACGTGCCTCTACGGCATTCTAGCCGTTGTTTGCCGACCCCGGGG
>SJJU01071490.1:0-10055 GCA_012932125.1 Conopomorpha cramerella | reverse complement strand
CGGCGGCGGCGGCGGCGGCGAAGACGGCGAACGAACGACGACAGCGACTCGCACACCCCGCGGCTGAAATGCGTGAAAAAAATAATAAAAAACCAATTAAGCACGTAGCCCCCCACTAGCTGGCTAAATACATACGGTATAACATATACACACAAAAAAAAACACACACACAGATAGATAGATACATACATTCACGTCAACCAGACACTGAGCGTGAGTGGAGAGAGAAGGACTGCCTGCATATCTATCTCACAGAAAGAAAGATAGATGATTGCATGCTCTATTTACCTCCCAGATCAATTAATATGGGTTCAACATGCACCAGAAAACATGTTTAACATACATTAAAGCGATTTGGTAGATCAGATACCCATGAAATGCAAGATAACCAGTGGAAACGCATACATACATACATACATACGGTTCTTAGTCTATACGTTTTTTACATAAATTAAAGTGGCAAGTCAGTGTAGTAAAATAGCATACATAACATATTAGGTGAAACAAATCCCACACACTGCAGTAGGGAACAATTTACCTACAAATGGGTAGTCCCCCCCCCCCTCTGTTAAAGGAAATAAACATTCCACATATTACATTTGGGCCGATAGTATAGCACACACATTGCGTTTTTCAGTATGCATCGAGAGTCGTCTGCGCATTTAAAATACGCAGCGTGCTACCTGGGGGTTGCAGCACAAGCGCTGCAACCCCCTATACTTGTGAATTCACCAGTGAAGCCTGTTGCACTGGTAGTGGCCGGTAACCGCTAATTGATTTAATAAAAAATAGAAAAGCTTAAAATCTAAAATTAATAAAATTAAGATATTATACACCGCCTTTTATTCCCCATTCGGGGGTGGGCAGAGGCCAGATTAGCCCGACGTGTTTTTACAAAAACTGAGTTAGGCTTGTTGAAAACAAGTTAGGTTAGCTATATTCATAGTTAGGTTGGTATAAAACTGAGTTAGGTTTGTTGAAAACAAGTTTGGTTTAGCTGTATTAATAGTTAGGTTAGTGAAAAAACTGGGTTAGGTTTGTTGAAAACAAGTTAGGTTAGCTATATTCATAGTTAGGTTAGGGAAAAAACTGAGTTAGGTTTGTTGAAAACAAGTTAGGTTAGGTTAGCTATATTCATAGTTAGGTTCGTATAAAACTGAGTTAGGTTTGTTGAAAACAAGTTAGGTTTAGCTGTATTAATAGTTAGGTTAGTGAAAAAACTGGGTTAGGATTGTTGAAAACAAGTTAGGTTAGCTATATTCATAGTTAGGTTAGTGAAAAAACTGAGTTAGGTTTGTTGAAAACAAGTTAGGTTAGCTATATTCATATTTAGGTTAGTGAAAAAACTGAGTTAGGTTTGTTGAAAACAAGTTAGGTTAGCTATATTCATAGTTAGGTTAGTGAACAAACTGAGTTAGGTTTGTTGAAAACAAGTTAGGTTAGCTATATTCATAGTTAGGATTCGAGCGAAGGTTAGAAAAGCCCCGTCGTTAGATTTGCTAAAAACAAGTTAGGTTAGCTGTATTAATATAGTTAGGTTAGTGAAAAAACTGAGTTAGGTTTGTTGAAAACGAGTTAGGTTAGCTAGATGCATAGTTAGGATTCGAGCGAAGGTGAGAAAAGCCCCGTCTCAACATATTGGGCCCTTGTTTTATTCCACTCGTTCTTCTTTTGTTGTTGTTTGTTGTTGTTGTTTGTAGAAGTCTGTTAAGAGTTTTGCTATATATTCTGTTTTTGTGTAAGATTGTTGGTTCGTTAGGTCACAGGTTGATTTTCTTCGGTAGGTTTAAGCGCTAGTAAGAGGATAGCGCTTAAACCCCCCACCCGACATGGATAACAGGACGTTTTTTCCTTCATATGTTTCTTATGTACTGTGTGTAATTGTGAAAAACACAGCTTGGTCAAACAAAATATTACATTATTTCCAGCATCCCGGCGGCAGAGACGGCGACGGTGAAAGACGGGGGCGGCGGTGGAGACGACGGCGACGGTGAAAGACGAGGGCGGCGGTGGAGACGGCGACGGCGACGGCGAACGGTGAACGACGACGGCTGAAATGTGTCAAAAACAAGAATCAACTAAATACCTGCTGGCCCCAACCCACCAAGTGCATTGTTACTCCGCACGCAGCACGCAGTCCTGGCTGGCTAAATACATATACATACAACATACCATAACATACTACACACCACATCCAAATAACACACACACGTCCATCCATACATACATTCCACGTCCACCACAGATGTGAGGAGTGTGGGTGGACACAGAAGAACCTTAGGGTCAAAATCCAAATTTCATGCTCTATTTACCTCTCAGATCAATTGGTATGGGCGAAACATGCACCAGCGAACATGTTCGATATGCATATAGCGAGCGATTTGGTTTATGAGATAGATACCCATGAAATGCAAGATAACCCTTGGAAACGCATACATACATACGGTTCTCAGTCTATGCGTTTCTTACATACATTGAAATAAACATGGTAAATAAACATTTGACATACACATACATTTTGGATCTCGTTTGGATCGCGCGTACGGATAATCTGCGAGAGTCATCTGCGCATTTAAAATACGCAGCGTGCTACCTGGGGGTTGCAGCACAAGCGCTGCAACCCCCTATACTTGTGAATTCACCAGTGAAGGATGTTGCACTAGTAGTGGCCGGTAACCGCTACTTTAGTTCCAATTAAAAATAGTAAGCCTAAAATCTAAAATTAGCATATTATATACTTAAACTTGCACCGCCTTTTATTTCCATTTGGGGGGGTGGGCAGAGGCATTGGCCCGACGTTATCAACCCCGTGACTTTGGATTTGGGGGGGGGGTCATAGTTCGGGTGGGGCCGGCTGGCTGGCTGGCTGGCTGGCTGGCTGGCTGGCTGGCTGGCTGGCTGGCTGGCTGGCTGGCTGGCTTGCTTGCACCAACAGCTCAGCTGAAGCATTTTAGTAATAACTGTTAAAAATAGACCAGCACTGATAAAGAGATCTAAGAGCACTCCCAGTTTACACTTAGAGGTAGGTATTACATTTTGGTATGCATACACACATACTCTTTCATGTACCTGGCAGCGTTTGTAAGTGTTGGTACAAGGTGCTCAGGACATATACATCTTGTGTCATCATCATCTCCCAAAGTTGGATATGCCTATTTCAAAGAATGTGTCTGCCTCGGAGTATAGTATTGTATTAAAAGTAACATACAGTATCATAGCACTTGTCCTGTGAAGAGTTGTATGGGTAGACTTCTCAAGAGTAGCCTCGGAGCAGAGTAGAGCAGTGCAGGCAGGCAGCAACAATTGGCAGCTCTGGGACTGTACTGTGTGCAGCAGTAGCACCTGGAAATTCATATTAATTATTTGTTGAGGGTGGGTAAAGAACCTTGTAAAATATTAGCAATAGGTGTGAGCCTACAGCCAAAAAGTGTAATGAAATCTCACTACTATAAATGTGAACAATTCAAGTCAGCAACAATAGCAACTGACAACATGATCTGAATGATTATTTATACTTGTGAAAGCATTTGTCAATCAACAAGTAGCAATTTTATGAAGCAATGGAATTTCAATAGGAACTCTCTAGTAGCATACATACAGCTGTGGAGGTGACCAGGAGTTGCTCCATGACAGCAACAGTAGCAACTGATATGCTGCATTACAAATACATTATTACTATTTACTATTGTACCTATTTATAATTTGTTTAGTATGAGTAAACAAAGTATTGGAACCACTGTCACTGCATCTTATTGAAAAGCTTTTCTTATAAGAGAAAAGATGAACATACCTACTTTTGTTATATTCAAACCATTCCTTTGCAACCAGCAGCAGCCATTCCAAATATGTAGTTAGTTTAGGCCAATGAAACCAAGACAAGTAGGGTCCTCCTCAAATCAATATTACACCTGAAATACATAGGTACAATCCAAATATCATGTGTATGTAAGTAACAAAATCACACCAATTCAAGATGAACAACAACAATAATAGCATTGTCAGATGGGAGTAATATTCATAAAGTACCTACACAAATAATGTAAGTAGCTCAAGCTTAGTAAAAGGGCAAAATGGGCAACTTTCAGAGAAAAATACAAAGGTAAAGTTCATCATTTTTCTCACAAGTTTCCATTTTTCTACTACTTTCAGCAACAAACAACATTAGGAAATGGTGGGCCAAAGGCCTTCTTCCTTCTAATGGTCTGGTATCATCGGAACTCTTCCCCAGAAGAGTATTTATTGTTGTTGTTGCTGTTACGTTTAGAAAGAAAACTCGATCGTTTCACAAACACAACGATACAATGCGGCGACAACAACACGTTCGATCTACGCCGGCGTATTGTTCGTTCAATTACATAAAGTAAACACGGCACAATACAATAAATACTAACTAACAATAGTGACGAAAATCTAGTTTGAAGGAAACAAAGTTTTCAGTATTCGAATGTAAAAGTAAACTTGAATTTTTTTTTTCGCCCGACCGCTAAGTCGATACGTCAGTTTCCATTGTCAATACTGTCAATAATTCTGTACATATACGTACAATGTGGAAGGAGAGTTTGGACATCCGTTCCCGCTGCGGCTCAAGCTTACCAACAAAAGCGCACGAATTCATGTTATTGGCTGCCAACTACAGGTGAAAATGATTCGGAGCAAACTTCAGACCAAACGTCTTTCAGTTTTAAATATTCAGTCAGCTTTGGTTTGCAAGTCTAGTTATTTTTGGTATGAGCTGATATTTGCATTGATTAATCAAACCGACGCGCATTGTACATGTATTCGATCGAAGCTTGCACCGAAGGTTTTGTTACGCGCATGGCTCAAAACACTTGAAACTGACAGCCGCGTAAAACCTTATAATAAAAAGCACTACTGTCACTTGCGCGCGGAGAAATAACAATGGAAAAAAACAAACAAACAATAAGTATGCCGCGGCGGTAAAGTTACTACGAATTGTCCTGCAACGAAATAGAAGTTTGAACAAAGTTTTTACAATCGGAATCGTTGGCTAGAGACAAAGTGAGACTACAACAGCCCAACAGTACCAGTGTACAGTGCATTGCAGTGTTGCTTGACGGCGTGTTTTTCAACAAAATGAGCGAAAGAAAAATGTGAGTACGACGCGTTTTACAATGTAATTTAACTATTCTTCTTGCAATAACGGTGCTAAAGGGACACTAACTTGTAATTATTATCATCGCTAGTACAGTTTCAGTATTACTGTATTACTATAACAAAACAAAGTATTGTGAGCAGCATGATTTGGATAGTTTGTTGTCCCTGCATTCTAGAACAACATGAAGTAACATAAAAAGTGTAATAGGTATCTTCTAATTAGTTTCCAGACAAGTGTTATTATTGTATTATTCTTATTTGCATTTCAGTGAATAATTCACACCGACCCACCCAAGTTGTTTGTTGCAATTGGCAAAGAAATCTGACTGATGAGGAGTCTGCAGTGGACAGTGGATAATAATAATAATAATACAATTTCGGTGAGTGAAATTATACATAAATAAAGCCAAGTCATGTAGGTATAGAATGTTTATTTGATTTCTAACTGATTTCCCCGTTGCACTGTTTGTTGTACTTAATATTTTTTTTAAATGTTTCTTTGTGCCCAACCGCTCATCCAACGCCAGCTAGTTTCTGGTCTGACAGCACTGGTGCAGTGGTGGTAGTCCTGTAAGATAAAATTCAATAAATAAATAAATTACAACACACATTGAAACAGTATTTAAAGTAGAAAAACATTAGTATTTGAATGAATATTATTCTTCTTCAAACACTTTGTGTGGGTTTTATGCTAGCGGTGAAAAGGTGATGTTATATATTTTTGTGTATGCTTTTCCTTAATAAAATAAAATAATAAATAAACATTTTAGGTTTTCAATGGAAACATAATGAAAGATAATAACAATGATAGGTAATATATGTTTCTTGGGTGATATTTTATGTTGCCGCTGCCTCTTACTATTTGTGGATTGTTTTGTTTTGTTGTTTGGTTGTACAAGGTGTGGTGGTGTTGGTTTTTATTTTTATTATTCTACATGCCTAAGTATATTATTAAGTTTTTTTTAGTTTGTTTTATAATACATATACCTACATTTTGTGTTACATTTGTTGTTGATTACTTTGTAATAAATACCTACCTACCTACTTACTTACTTACTTACTAATTGGAATACATGTACATTTCCAGAGCCCGTTGGCGGTCAGAGTGAGAGTACAATTATTGAGAGGGTGTAAAAGTGACATGTTTACACTAGAACAAACCGAAAAAAAAAAGTTGGTAAGTGATTCAGGTCCAATATGTAAATTAACTAATATGTAACAAAAATTCATAAAATATGTCACACACACATTGTGCTACAGTATTGTAGGTATAACTTTTGTTGTGTATGGCCTATCTTAATCTTGTTCTCTATTATATAAAAATTAATTGGTTTTCGTTACACCGGTTTGGCTAATTTTGGAACGTGGAAGTCCAGGGAACGTTGAAAAGGTGTGCCAAGACAACTAGATTATATTATAGTATAATCTTGGCTTAGGTAGATACTTACTTAATTGTATCATAGATATATTATTTTGTATATTATTGAAAAGTTCCTACCTAATAGACATTTAATGGACTTGTTGTTCAAGAAATTTTGTGTATAATTTCTTTGTATATTGTAATACAAATAAAGTAGTAATAATAGTTGCCTATATTATTTTTTTGTTTTATTTTCGAAGTGGTTGGTGGGGTGGTAGGTACTTACCTTCCTTAATATATTTGATTGAATATTTATTGTGGTAGGTAGCCAAATTACAATTAGAACATGCAAGTGCAATATATGAATAAATGAATGAATTACCTATGTTTGTTTAAACTGTATGTTCTTTTGTAAGCATAATTTTGAAGAACAAAAGAACCGACCTGATACCCTTGTTGCCTTCTTACCTTGGGACCACCTTTATCTTAATAGGTACCGTCTTTCTAACAAAAAAAGAATCATCAAAATCGGTTCATAAACGACAAAGTTATGCGTGCTCTTCCATTACAATCAGTTCATCCCCTTAGGGTTGGAATATTTTTCTTTCAAATTTATATGGAGGTATGTATACCCTATTCCATTAAAAAAGAATTATCAAAATCGTACTGCTTCCGTTTTTTGGCCAAGTCAAAAAATAGTTCTTACAAAGTAATACGCATTTTCATTTTAGTTGTTTAATAAAAATACTAATTAAACGAACAAGGATGCTCAAGGAGATTTTACTTTTTATTTTTGTAATGCATGCATGTTCAACACTATGGATAAATCATAGTACCTACAATGCGACATTGCTTGGTAATATTTATGTCTAGATGACATCTTCGTTAGTTCTTATTCTGTTAGTTGGGATAAAATCTAAAGTACTGAATCAATTTAGATAAAATTTTAATGGGACCATCTTGAAAGTAAACCCTGTCGAATGCAAAAAGAATTTTCAAAATCGGTTCATAAACGACGAAGTTATCCGCGAACAAACATAAGAACATACATACGGTCGAATTGAGAACCTCCTTCTTTTTTTTGAATTCGGTTAAAATATAAAACAATAATATACTGAATCAATTTAGATAAAATTTGAATGGGACCATCTTGAAAGTAAACCCTGTCGAATGCAAAAAGAATTTTCAAAATCGGTTCATAAACGACGAAGTTATCCGCGAACAAACATAAGAACATACATACGGTCTTATTGAGAACCTCCTTCTTTTTTTTCAAGTCGGTTAAAATATAATATAATAATATACTGAATCAATTTAGATAAAATTTGAATGGGACCATCTTGAAAGTAAACCCTGTCGAATGCAAAAAGAATTTTCAAAATCGGTTCATAAACGACGTAGTTATCCGCGAACAAACATAAGTTATCCGCGAACAAACATAAGAACATACATACGGTCGAATTGAGAACCTCCTTCTTTTTTCTCAAGTCGGTTAAAAATAGGAATATATTGCTTTTTCGTTTTATTCTCTACCTATTATGACCTTTAGGCGTTATGCTTAGTTAGTTATATATGGGCTATAATTGTTTTTTTCATGTACCATGATCGGGAAAAACGTTTGATAACATATTTTTTTATTTATTGTTTAATCTTTCCCATGCTGCTGTGGGGTCGACTGGTAGATAATAAATATAATTATAATGGTATTAAGTCCGCCTTTTGTACATTTATGTTGCAATAAAGTATTAAATAAATAAAGTAAGAATGAACGTTGTATTTATTTTCCCGTTTTATTTTCGACTGGACCTACTTACCTACCTATTGGCATACATTGGCACTTGCTTCAATTGTATTTGATTTTTAAATATTAATATATTTGATTGGATATTAATTGGTGAACTTGTGAAGTAAACTTGTGTACCTATTGTTTTGTTGGTGGAGCTATAGGTATAAAAATATATTCGTGTTTTGTTTTAATTTCAACTCAAATATTGAATACTTATTGACTTTTATTTTATCAAGTTATTTTAATTTTCAAATACTGAGTACTGTAGGTACCTACTTGCGTTCCTTACTTCCTACCTAATATAAAGTTTGGATAGTTATTGTTAATTGTAACTTTATAATACCTATAAAGTCATATAGAAAACGAGCTGTTTTGTACAAGTGTGTACTTTTCTATTATAAATAAATTGTGTTTATTTTTTATAATTTTTATCATATTCGCCTTTCTGTTGACTATTGACTTTTAGGGGTTATTCTCATTCAGGTAATGAAAGTTTTTCTTTTTTCTTTCGAATAAAACGTGCGGATACTTATTGGTGTTGTCTATTTTTTTTTTTTTTACTTTTACTTTTACAGCATAATATCCACTTACATACGTACCTACCTACCTACTTAAATACTTAAACTCAATATAGAGTTTTAGGGGTTATTCTTAGTTGGGTATTGACCGTTTTGTTTATTAATTGTTTAGTTTTAAATTCTAAGTACCTACGTAGGTACTTGCCCTAGTTAGTTGCTATAGTCGTAGTGGGTGTAATTTGAAAAGATATGCTTGTGTCCGTCTGCCTTTTAACTGAAAAATAAGAAAGAGTTACCTATTTATTTATTTAAAAAAAAAATATTGTGCCCACTTACCTACACCTACCTATCTAACTACCTATTTGCCTATATTGATTTTTGAGGGGAATGAGATTAGTTACTTATTTTTGTATTTAGTGTTTGTCACTTTTGTGCAGGTTGTCGAGTTTAATTTTTTTAAATGTGTATTATAGTGTATTCCTTTGTAAATAAAGAGTAGTCATGTTCTTTCTTTTTTATTTTAAAAATAAGTAAATATTTTCTTTTTCAACCTGAACCATAAGTTCAGGTGTTATGGTTTTTGTTTGACCTGAATAATCATTATGTCGAGCTTTAGGGGTTATTCTATTTAGTTAGGTAGGTAACGGCGTTGGGCTCACCCCCTGTCACGTTGGGTTAAATACGCTTGGTGAATCGTGGGCATTTGCTTTAGCAAGTGGGGTACTTACTTACATACCTACCCACTTACCTATATTGATTTATTTTAGTTTTCAAAAGTTTTTAAACATCAAGTAGGAGGTAAGTACCTAATATAATGTTAGGATATTTATTCGGATTGATTGTCTACATACAGAAAGTGTTTTTTCTCTAATAAATAAATAAAGTATTAGTAAGTATGTAACGGTTACATTGTTTTATTTCCGAGTGGACCTACTTGCATTGACGTTTAGGGGTTGTTCACAGTGAAATGTGTTGACGACGGTTTTGTTTATTACGGATACCTATCTATTGGTATGTACTTATTGGTAGCCTAACGATTTTTAACCCTTAGCTGCATAGTGATGTAATCAGTATATTTTTTTTTTCTAGCCGTCTCATCTACAGATTTTTTATTTTAAATTATTGTCAAAGGTGCAATTAATACGTATGAACGGCCACATAATTTAATAAGGATAGGATTTAATTCAGACAAAAAAAAAAACATGCAGTTAAGGGTTAAATATTAAGCCTTCCTAATAGGTACATCCCAATGTTTGGATTGACAGGTAGGTAGGTA